>JANTFE010018927.1:1345-13620 GCA_027562315.1 Costus pulverulentus
CAATTTTGGGGCTTTTGTCAATTTTCTTCACAAACGTGCAATTAAAATTATCTGTAGTGGGGGACTGAAATTATTTTCATGAAATTTGTATGTTCTGCAAGGATTCTACAATTTTCGCCCTTTACAATGATTTTATGGCTCACGGTTTTTTTAGATCAAAAATATGCGCCACCGTGGTGGAAGAAATTCCAGGAGCAAAGAATCGAGGTTGAGGGTTCAAATCCCCAACCAAAATAATTAATTTTGCCCTGTAGGAAAAATTCCTACACTTAGGCAAAAATCCCAAAATTTTAACCGATAAAAAAATACAGATACAGAATTTCTAACCTTAAATCATAATTCAGAAAAACCGAGGGCGTTACACATGCCTCTAGCTTGCCAGTGATAGATCTGACTGAAATTCAAACAGAACAATTGCTTGCAGAAATTAAACTTCATAAAATGGTCAAAGGATATTCCTTAGATTATATAAAAGGAATTGACCCATCTGTCTGCATGTATAGGATTCTCTTGGAACAGGAAAGTAAACCCTCCGTCGAGTTTCAACGTCGACTGAATCCATGTATGAAGGAGGTCGTAAAGAAAGAGATCCTAATATTGGTGTATATGCCCTTAGGACCAGATGTTGGTCTATCTTATGTATTATATGACATTGATATCTTATATATCATTCTGACATTGTCATTATTATACTACGTTTACATATGTGAATATGTACATACATAATAATATTGCTGGAGATAGATTATGTTTGTGCTCAAACTCTATTCCTAGTCAAGTACCTAAGTGGATATGCGATAGCTCTGGTACATGTGAGACTGGTATATGGGCTGGTTAGGCACAAGGTACTAACGTAGGCATATGGGTATATCAGTGGTAGATATACTAGACCGACCCATTGTGAGGCTCTAACTTGGTGTCATGAATTAACCTCACAAGTGACAGGAGATACATTGATCATTTGACTTGAGGTCATTGACTCTTCCATATGGTTAAGGACATGCTTTGATACAACCTAACACCTCACCGTAATTGGGAGGTCATAACGGTTGTCAATGAGTATGTCACAACCCATATGAGAAGATCAATGGAAAGACATAGGATTCGCCCCTTCCTTAGGAAAGCTTGATATCCATAGGGCCCCCTTATGGTTCTATGACTGGAAGTGTATGGCCATACCTAGGTGAGAACCTGATTTAGTCATAGCCATGAGATTGAGTGAAAACAAATGGTGACACACTTGTTCAATCTGATATCAGTTTGGCACAAGGACTGTAATGCATTGGTATCACGTTGCGATGATGGGGATATCGATGTTGATATCCATTCCGAAGACTTGGGTAGCAGTGATGCACTACTAGCCGACCCCTTGTTGCATACAATCTCTTGGAGGCATGGACAACTAAAGGGGGTGACGGCTAGGATCTTTGGAGCTCTTCTTCCATCAAAGGCCGCAAGCAACTTCTCCTTCCTTTCCTTGGTGCAAGGTTAAAGAAGGCTTGGTGGCATCATCTTCTTCTTCTTCCCTTAGCGCCTCTACTCCTTGGTGGTTGGCACAAGTGATCAAGAGGCACTCCCTTGGCATGGATCTTCTTCCCGAGGCTAGCACCGAGCATGGAAGAAGATAACTTAAGGCCGCAAGCAACTTCTCCTTCCTTTCCTTGGTGCAAGGTGAAAGAAGGCTTGGTGGCATCATCTTCTTCTTCCCTTATCACCTCTACTCCTTGGTGGTTGGCGCAAGTGATCAAAAGGCACTCCCTTAGCATGGATCTTCTTCCCGAGGCTAGCACTGGGTGTGGAAGAAGATAACTTAAGCATCGGCTGTGTGCGAGACTATAGAGGGTAAACACTTGGGCACCTACATCCTTCTCCATCAAATTGCTTGGAGGTACTATCTCTACTCACTGTGTCTACCCCCTCGCAAGCATCGATCTTCTGGATTTTTGCGACTAGCCTGTTCGGGGATTTGCTTCTGCTGTATGTGTCTGTGTATATATGTAAAAATCTTAAAATCCCCGGGGTTTCCCAATAGTGGTATCAAAGGGACTTGCGAGACTTGAACAGTATTTTATTGCTTTCTTGTATGCTCACATGCCATATGTATTTTTCTTTTAAATGGCATGTGGCTCATGATTTTTCTAAAAGTAGGAAAATTGTAAGTTTCTTGTTCCTATTCTCTATTTGATTTTCTTTTGGTTTTTGCTTTCTTCACATAATTGGGATTGACCCATATGTGGAATAAATAATTTCTGCTCTCATGGTAGGATAAACTCATCATGAGAGACTTATTGAGATTATGCGGGGCATGGACTAGGTGATTGTCCTAATCTTATCAAACTAAGGATTGCAAGAAGGGCAACGGGTATGCCATATGTAGACTCCTGAGAGAAACAAATAACCAAAGGATTTGTGAAAAGAGTTTAAGAAAAAGAGACATGTTTTGATGAAAAATTAAAATTCAGATTTTATGTTTTTCATGAGCATATAGAAAAGCATGAGATAGGAATCTTGCTTGTGCATTGTCTTGTGGTCATAGTCAAGCCTCTTGTATGCTTGTGATGTATTTGTGTTAGGCCTACGTGTCGTTCTTTCTTTTTCTTTATTTTGTAATATTGAAGATTAAGGATGATGGTGGCATTCACCTTGCTTGGCGCATCCACCTTGCTTGGAGCAACTTGAGGGTGGTGGCATCAATAAGGGCTTGGCCGAACCTCTAGGAGTGCTTCTAGGTTTTACTAGAGGGGCTTCTAGGATTTGAGAGCTATCCCTTGGGTTGGAGGAACTTGGAGCCGAGCATGGACAAAGTTGTTAGTGGAGGCTAGGTTAGGTCTTGTCTTGGGGCTTGTCACCTAGGTCAAGCATTGAACACTTTTGGCATGTATTGGTTCAATGTGTTGATTAGGCTATGACCACATCACTTATTTACCGCTTACCATATCTGCTAAAGCATGTCTGTGATGTTTTATCTTATTGTTATCACTATAGGAATGCATGACTGTGATGTTAGACAAAAGATAAAACTAAGAGGATGAGATCTCAAAAACCCTGAAATAAAATATCATGTCTGAAAATAAACGTTATAACTCGTCGCCCTCATTAAGCAATCGATCAATGGTGTTGTGCACTATTTTCCACCCTCGTGGGACACACCCACTTATCTTTAGAAGATGTGTGGTGACAATGGTTTCCCCAGTCCAATTTTGATCGGGATGTGCCTTCGCAAGTAAACTCATTGGCCCTGGGCATAACGGTTAGGAATAGACTTGACTAGTTTTTCACATATGGTGGCCACATGATGGAACTCTAGAGGCATCATTGAGAGGTTAGGGTTTCATGCTGTATCCAGCCCTCGCTGGACATGAGATGCATAGACTGTCGCAATAAGGGGAATTGTCATGTGCAATCGACCGGAATGCCCACCTTAAAAAGCATGGGCCACTTTGTGCATCTCATCCCACCCTCGTGGGACGCGAAGCCTCATGTGGAATAAGGATCTTATCTCACTAGGAAAACTCGGATTTCTCGATTGACTTTGTGGGTTGTTAATTCAATTAAAATAGTGAGAGCTATAATCATTTGAAACAAGTCCAGTTTAAATGATTTGAAGTAGTACTAATCTACTTTTCTTGGTTGTTGTAGATCAATGGCAACAAACAATAGCAAATGGTCACTGCAATCTGTCCTATAAAAGGACAAGTTGGTTGGATCCAACTTACTGAATTGGTATATGAGCTTGAGAATTGTGCTCAAGCTCGAGAGGAAGCTTTATGTCCTTGAGCAGCCTATTCCTGGGCAACTTTCATGCTTGTCCTTAGCGGCTGAGAAGGATGTGTATGATAAGCATCAAGCTGATACTTTAGAGGTTGCTAATTTGATGCTAACCAACATGTCGCCTAAATTTCGAGGGCAATATGAATTGAAGAGTGCCTCTGAGATTTTCTCTAATCTAAAGCAGCTCTTTGATAACATGGTTAGGCTCAACCCTTCTAAAGTAGACATTCAATGTGTTGAGCCAAAGGGCTTAACTAAAACATTGAAGATAAAGATGGAAAGGGTCAGGAATAACAAGTGCTACTCATGTAGAGGACCACCTCGCATGATGAAGGACATGGTGCGACTTCAGAATGAGAAGAAGAAAGGCAAGGTCTTATCTTCTAGCTCAAGTATTTATGTTACCAAAGTCAATCTTTCTACTTCTATGTCATGGGCATTGGATATTGCATGCAGAGCTCATATTTATACAAATATGCAGGGGATCAAGAAAAGTAGATCGGTGCAGCCCAGAGAGATTGACCTACGAGTTGGAAACGGGGCACAGGTTGTTGCTGTTGCTATAGGAATTTTGACTCTCTCCCTGCCTTTTGAACTTCTGTTAGAGCTAGATCATTGCTATTATGTACCTTCGCTTACAAAGAACATTGTATCCATTCCTTGCTTGGAAAAGAAAGGATTTCAATTTGAAATAAATGAGAACTATTGTTCTTTTTTATTTGCAAATATGTTTTATGGGAAGGGTACTTTATGCAAAGGTTTGTATGTCTTGGACATAGATAGCTCTATTTGTAATATAAATAGTAAGAGGATCAAACTGAGTGGTTTAGTTGGTTCTTTCCTATAGCATTGTCGATTAGCCCATATAAACAAGAATCACATTCAACAACTCTATGAAAATGGGTTGTTAGATTCAAGCTCCTTGGAGGAGTTTGATACTTGTGAACCTTGTTTATTAGGGAAGATGACAAAAGCGCCCTTCACCAAGACTGGTGAGAGGGCAAGAGGTTTGTTGGATCTTATACACAGTGATGTGTGTGGGCCATTCAGTAAACAAGCCAGAGGAGGGTACAACTACTTGATCACATGTACTGATGACTTCAGTAGATATGGTTATGTCTACTTTATGTGACATAAGTCATAATCCTTTGAGAAATTCAAGGAGTTCAGACATGAAGTAGAGAACCAGCATGGTAGATCTATTAAGACTCTTCGGTCAGATCGTGGTGGAGAGTATCTGAGCGGTGAGTTCTTTGACTATCTTAGAGAGTGTGGGATCGTATCCCAACTCACTCCTCCTATAACACCTCAATGGAATGGTGTGTCCAAGAGCAGAAATCGAACTTTGTTGGACATGGTTCGATCTATGATGAGTCTTGCAACTCTATGACCCTCATTCTTGGGTCATGCACTTGAAACAGCTTCTCTCATACCGAATAACATTCCATCTAAGAGTGTCTCTAAGATTCCATACGAGGTATGGAGTGGGAGACACCTGAATCTATCTTTTATCAAAATCTAGGGATGTGAGGCTTATGTCAAACGTCAGGATTCTAGCAAGCTAGAACCAAAATTTGATAAATGTGTGTTTGTGGGGTATCCCAAAGAAACTGAATGATACTACTTCTATGTTCCCACCGAGAATAAATTCTTTGTTGCTAGGGGTGCTATCTTTCTAAATAAAGAATTTCTCATGAAAGAAGTTAGTGAGAGGAAGTTTGACTTGGACGAGTTCCAAGCCCAACCACAAGACATAGAGATGGAACCTGTGCCACCAACATCGGTTGTTGTACTAGAGGCTTAGACACAGGTCCCACATAGGTCTGGTAGGATTCGTCATGCACCTGAGAGGTATGGACCGCTGCCGACTCAACACGACAGGATCTTCATCATCGAGGATAAACCCAGAACCTATGATGAGGCGGTCACTGGACCGGACTCCAAGAAATGGCTTGAGGCCATGAGATCTGAGATGGATTTCATGTCGGCTAACTAAGTCTGGGATTTGGTTGAGCTGCTTAATGGGGTAAAACCCATAGGGGTGTAAATGCGTCTTCAAAAGCAAGACTGACATGGATGGCAACATAGTTACCTATAAGTGTAGACTTGTGGCTAAAGGATTCTGACGGGTCCACGGGGTGGACTATGATGAAACCTTCTCACCAGTTGCCATGATTAAATCCATTCGAATCTTGCTTGCTATAGCTGCACATCATGATTATGAGATATGGTAGATGGATGTTAAGACATCGTTCCCTAATGGGAAGCTGACGAAGGATGTGTATATGACACAGCCTAATGGCTTCATCCATCCTGCAGATGCCAACAAGGTCTATAGGCTAAAGATATCCATTTATGAATTAAAGCAAGCTTCTCAAAGTTAGAATCTTCAGTTTGATGAAGCAGTAAGAGATTACGGCTTTATCAAAAGCGAAGATGACACCTGTGTGTAAAAAAAATTCAATGAGAGCTTGGTGACTTTTTTCGTCTTGTTTATCCATGACATACTACTTATCGGGAATGACATCCCTAGTCTTCAATCTGTGAAGATATGGTTGAGGAAGTGTTTCGAGATGAAGGACTTAGGGGAGGCCACCTATATCCTAGGCGTGAGGATCTACAGGGATAGATCCAAGAGGCTCCTGGACCTTAGTCAAAGTACCTACATTGATAAGGTCCTGGAGAGGTTCAACTTGAAGCAATCCAATAAGAGGTACTTTCTAGTGAGACATGACCTTATTCTCTCAAAAAGCTAGTGGCCCACCACACAGGTTGAGAGGGATGACATGAGTCAAATTCCCTATGGTTCGGGAGTAGGTTCGATCATGTATGCGATGTTGTGTACTAGACCAGATGTGGCTTATGCTATGAGCATAGCCAGCTAATACCAATCCAATCTAGGTCTGCAGCACAGGGCGGCTGTAAAAAACATCCTTAAGAATTTGAAAAGAACTAAGGATTTGTTCTTGGTCTACAGGGGACAGGAAGAGCTCAATGTTCAGGGCTACACAGATGTGTTGTTCCAATCTGACCCTGATGACTTTAGATCATAGGTAGGTTATGTGTTGAAGTTAAATGGAGGTGCCGTATGCTCGAAAAGCTTCAAGCAATCCACCATAGCTGATTCTACAATCGAGGATTAGTATGTTGCCACTTCTATGGTAGCCAAAGAAGCCGTTTGGATTAGGAAGTTCATTTCTGAGTTTTAGGTGGTTCCAACTGCTATGGATCTGACCGAGCTTATTGTGACAACAATGGAGCGATTGCACAGGCAAAGGAACCAAGGTCTCATAAATAATCTAAACACATACTCAGAAGATTTCACCTGATCAGAGAGATCATTGATCGAGGTGATGTCAAGATTAGCAGAGTTGACACCGACAATAATCTAGCAGATCCACTGACCAAGGCTTTGGCGCAGCAGAAGCATGATGGTCATACCAGGAATATGGGGTTGAGATTTTTTAATAACTCGGTCTAAGTGCAAGTGGCAGATTGTTGGTGTATAAGCCTTTAGGACCAGATGTTGGTCTATCTTATATACTGTATGACAATGAAATCTTATATATCATTCTAGCAATGTCATTATTATTCTATGTTTACATATGCGAATATGTACTAACATAATAATATCTCTGGAGACAGATTATGTTTGTGCTCAAACTCTATTCGTAGTCAAGTACTTGAGTGGATATGGGATAGCTCTGGTACTTGTGAGACTGGTATATGGGCTACTTAGGCACAAGGTACTAAAACAGGCATATGGGTATATCAGTGGTAGGTATACTGGACCGACCCGCTGTGAGGCTCTAACTTTGTGTCATGAGTTAACCTCACAAGTGATAGGAGATGCATTGATCCTTTGACTTGAGGTCATTGACTCTTCCATATGGTTAAAGACATACTTTGATACAACCTAACACCTCACCGTAGTTGGGAGGTCATAACGGTTGTCAATGAGTATGCCATGACCCATATGAGAAGATCAATGGAAAGACATAGGATTTGCCCCTTCCTTAGGGAAGCCTGATATTCATAGGGCCCACCTATGGTTCTATGACTAGAAGTGTATGGCCATACCCAGGTGAGAACTTGATTTAGTCATAGCCATGAGATTTGGTGAAAACAAGTGGTGACACACTTGTCCAATCGGATATCAGTTTCGCAAAAGTACTGTAATACATTGGTACCTCATTGCGATGATGGCGATATCGATGTTAATATCCATTCCGAAGACTTGGGTAGCAGTGATGCACTACTAGGTGCCACTCACTACTTGTGATGACCAAAGTTCATCACTGCCAACGTTAGAGGAACCTACAAGGTCACACACCTTGATGCTCAAGTTTTCGTATTGATCGGATAGCCTTCGGATCGAGTTATTTCATAACTCAGATCCATTTGGGAGATTTTATCAGCACCAATGGGCCCAATACTCAATGAGGCTTGCTAATAAGTTCTAATGAAGAGATAAGAGGATAAAAGGGTGTAATGGGGAGGATTTTATGGCATAGGCGCATGAAGAGTCCTAGTTGGACAAAGATTGGCTCATATGGCTTGATTGGTATCTTCCAAGTGATTGATTGAAATTGGATTTTGGTCTAATTACTTGAGATATTAATTGAGATGTGATAGGTGCATGTGGGGCTAATTATTTACATAATCAAAGTTCTAATTGGACTAGGACTTGCGCCCAAGCCACATTAGGCAAACTTCCATCATGTCTTGATCTAGTCTTGGTGCATGCTTGGAAGTTGTGCATATTTAGGTAAGCATGGGGTGCATATGGCTGAAGATTGCTTTGGCAAGGCTTAAGTGCATATGGAATTAATTATTTGATCAAGATAATTGATTGAATAATTCCTCAAATCATGCCACAATCACATACACCTTCCTTATACCCCTAAACCGCCTCTTGCTCTTATAATAGAGACCCATGCTGACCCCTTGTTGCATGCAATCTCTTGGAGGTGTGGACAACTAGAGGGAGTGACCGCTAGGTGATCTTTGGAGCTCTTCTTCCATCAAAGGCTGCAAGCAACTTCTCCTTCCTTTCCTTGGTGCAAGGTGAAAGAAGGCTTGGCGGCATCGTCTTCTTCTTCTTCCCTTGGTGCCTCTACTCCTTGGTCGTTGGCACAAGTGATCAAGAGGCACTCCCTTGGTGTGGATCTTCTTTTCGAGGCTAGCACGGGGCATGGAAGAAGAGAACTTAAGCATCGGCTATGTGCGAGACTACAAAGGGTGAACACTAGGGCGCCTACATCCTTCTCCATCGAATTGCTTTGAGGTACTATGTTTACTAACTGTGTCAACGCCCCTCGCAAGCATCGATCTTCTGGGTTTTTGGCACTGGCCTATTTCGGGGATTTACTTCCGCTGTATATGTCTATGTATGTATGTAAAAATTTTAAAATCCTCGGGGTTTCCCAACCAGAAACTTCTAGATGCGGGAGTCATCTACCCGATATCAGACAGTTGATGGATGAGTTATATCCACGTTGTGCCTAAGAAGGGTGGGGTAACTGTTGTCAAGAATGAGTAGAATGAGCTAGTTCCAGTCTGCACTATAAGCGGATGGCGAATGTGTATTGACTACCGGAAGCTCAACAAAGTGATGCGAAAGGACCATTTCCCTCTACCCTTCATAGATCAAATACTTGAGCGTCTTGCATATAACGCTTACTTTTGCTTTCTTGATGGATTTTCTAGTTTTGTATAGATCCCAATTCATCCTGAGGATCAGGAAAAGGTGACTTTTACTTGTCCATACATTACATTTGCATACAGGAGAATACCATTCAGATTATGCAACGCTCTAGCTACATTCCAATGATGCATGATGGCGATCTTCTCCAACTATAATGAAGATTTCATGGACATCTTTATGGATAACTTTTCTGCATATGGTCGATCTTTTGAATCCTATTTGGCTAATTTATCAAAAGTTTTGTAGCGATGTGAGGAAGTGAACCTCGTTCTGAACTGGGAGAAGTGTCATTTTATGGTACAAGAAGGGTTTGTGTTAGGACATCTAATTTCTGAACACGGGATAGAAGTCGATCAGGCTAAGGTTAAAGTAACCAAAAGAATGAATCTGCCGACTTCAGTTAAAGGAATCCGTAGTTTCCTCAGACATGCTGGATTCTACAGAAGATTCATTAAAAATTTCTCAAAGATAGCCCGACTACTGACCAATCTACTCTGTAAGGATTCTGAATTATGTTTTGATGATGATTGTCTGCGGGCATTTGAGAAGCTCAAGAAGGCTTTGGTTTATGCACCCATTATTCAACCCCCTGATTGGACTTTACCTTTCGAACTAATGTGCGATGTGAGCGACTTTTCCATCGGAGCTATTCTGGGGCAAAGAAGAGACAAAAAGCTTCATGCGATATATTATGCTAGCCGCACTTTAGACAAAGCACAAATCAATTATGCGACAACGGAAAAGGAGCTCCTATCCATTGTATTTGTGTTGATATATTTTGTTCTTACTTGATTGATTTGAAAGTTATTGTTTATATAGACCACGCAGCAATCAAGTACTTGTCGAGTAAAAAGGATGCAAAGCAACGGCTTATACGATGGATACTACTCCTTCAAGAGTTTGATTTAGAAATCAGAGATAAAAAGGGAGCTAAAAATGTGGTGGCTGACCATTTGTCACGTTTGCTTCTAGACAATGGAGAAGATGTTGCTGATGATTTGGAAATTGATGATACATTTCCAGAGGAGAATGTGATAACCATGCTTTAATTTTACTATTTATGCTGATCATGATTTTGTGATAGAATCAAGTTTGATTTGAAAAGTCAAACAAATGGTGCCATGATGCATAACATGCAAATCTAATAAGTAAAAAGAGAGTTGTTTTGTGTGTATAGGAACTTGAAGTTAACTTTGTAGCTAAGTGTGATAGTAAAGATTCACACTAGGAATCATGGGGCATAATGTTAAAAGAAAGGGAAAAAAAAAGGTAATTTAACCATTTAGAGTATATATGATATGCTAATTGGGCATTTGTTACCGGTTAATGAAGCAGAGAAAAGAAATGAAAGAAAATAGTTTTCGAAGTTGAAGGGAAAAGAGTGAACCTTGCATACCACCTCATGCATGCCACCTCATACTTGCATGAGAAGGGGATTCACCAAGTGTTGACACCTCATGCTAGAGGATTTCTATGGGAGAAAAAGAGGGAAATTAGGGAAATATGATGTGTTTCACCAGCACTTTTCGTGTGGCTTGAGGGAGACAAGAGTGGAGGCATTCAAGTGGTTCAAGTGGGAAAGAAGAGGAGAAAAGGAAGAAAAATTGAACTATGGCAAGTTTCCACTTTTTGCCCTACATTTATGCTTGCAAAATGAGTATAACTTTGTATAAATGATGGTTTTGATTTCTGGACCTATACTTTATTGAACTCACAATGAATTTTGATGATTTTGTGTTAATACAAGAATATAGAGAATGGTAAAAAGCATGGTTTATGGTGGTGTGATTAGGTAAATCTGACCTTGTAGTGGTTTTTGTGATGTAACTTTGTCTACGCAAATGATCTTTTCCCTTCAACTTCGAAAACTATTTTCTTTCATTTCTTTTCTCTACTTCATCAACTAGTAACAAATGCCCAATTAGCTTATCATATATACGCTAAATGGTTAAATTACCTTTTTTTTCCCTTTCTTTTAACATTATGCCCCATGATTCCTAGTGTGAATCTTTACTATCACACTTAGCTACAAAGTTAACTTGAAGTTCCTATACACACAAAACAACTCTATTTTTACTTATTAGATTTGCATGTTATGCATCATGGCACCATTTGTTTGACTTTTCAAATCAAGTTTGATTCTATCACAAAATCATGATCTGCATAAATAGTAAAATAAAAGCATGGTTATCACACTTTCCCCACCTTAAAAGAAATTTGGTCCTCTAAATTGCATACCTCAATCATTGAAAAGGTGTGGATGGTCCTTCCTCATTTATTCTTCTACTTCCCATGTAGCCTCTTCAATAGAATGATTTTGCCAAATCACTTTGACCATTAGAATAGCACAATTTCTTAACATCTTGTCCTTCCTATCCACAATTTGCTTTGGTCTTTTTGGGTATGATAAATCTTTGGCAATCTCCAAAGGCTCGTGTTTAATAATGTGGGATGGATCTGGATTGTACTTTCTCAATAAAGACACATGGAAAACATCATGAATATTAGCTAGGGCTGGTGGTAGTGCAACTCTATAAGCAACAAGTCCAAGCCTTTCAAGTATCTCAAAAGGGCCAATGAATCTAGTGTTAGGGAATGCCGGGTGTAATTTAAAATTTTTGCAGTCCCAAGACGCAGCGGAAGAAGCATTACACCCGAAACACATTCCGGTCCCAAGGATCCATGCGAAGGAGATAACACAAGGATGTGTTAGGGTTAGTACCTTTATTGCTTGTTAGGATGAAGATGCCAAGTTGAAGACGCCCAAGTGTTCGTCCTCTACAAGTATCCACGCGTC
>JANTFE010018930.1:4313-17560 GCA_027562315.1 Costus pulverulentus
TCTTGAACTCGGTTTTACCTAGCATATGAATCGATCTTATATGAAACATCCTGTATCATTCATGAATTGTGCCATTTGTTTGGGGTTAAGATAACGGGATGTTACAATTAAGGAAGCAATTTGCGCCTCCCCCTTGCTCCTTTGATGGTATGGTATGAATGCCTTTATGGCATGTCTTGGGCTGATATGGTGCTTGGGGAATTATGGATATGTTGAATGAGGTTTATGGTA
Source organism: Costus pulverulentus (assembly GCA_027562315.1). Lineage (NCBI taxonomy): Eukaryota > Viridiplantae > Streptophyta > Magnoliopsida > Zingiberales > Costaceae > Costus > Costus pulverulentus. Next base: position 4,545 of record JANTFE010018930.1, read on the forward strand.
AAGTCTTGGAGACTTTCCTTGCCTCAAACCCCCTCATCCTAGCCACACACTTGTCATGATCCTAGCCCTTGCGCAAACCGCCTCTTGCCCTATTTATTGGACCCTAGCCACTCCTCTCTTATTGTTTAATTCCTTGGAGGCGTGAGAACACTAAGAGGGGCGAAAGCAAGTGTTCAAGTGGTGGCACACCTTCTTCCTTCTTCCTAGCCACAAGCTTCTTCTTCTATTCTCCTCTTGGCGCAAGAGGGATAAGTGCTTGGCGGCAATCTCCTCTCCTTCCTTCATCATTGGCCCATCTTCCTTGAAGGTGGCACATGCTTTGAAGAAAGAGAACAAGGCTTAGATCTTCTTCCCGATGCTAGCACCGGGAGTGGAAGAAGAGCACTCGAGGCATCCGTGTGTGTGAGACTGCAGACGACGCATGCTTGGGCGCCTACCTCAACATCGACCTCATCTTGCTTTAAGGTATTTTCTAACTCATCGTGTCAACTCTCTCGCATGCGATCTTCACTGGGTTTTTGGGACTGGCTTGTTTCGGGGATATTGCTTTCGCTGTGCAATGTATTTGTGTAATCTCTATCTCTGAAAATTGTAAAATATCCTCGGGGTTTCCCAATAGTGCACTATTTCCCACCCTCGTGGGACACACCCACTCATCTTTAGAAGGTGTGTGGTGACAATGGTTTTCCCAGACCAGTTTTAACCTAGACATGCCTTCACAAGGAAACTCGTTGGCCCTGAGCATAACTGTTAGGAATAGACTTAACTAGTTTTTCACATGTAGTGGCCACATGATGGAACTCTAGAGGCATCGTTGAGAGGTTAGGGTTTCATGCTGTATCCAGCCCTCATTGGACATGAGATGCCTAGACTATCTCAATAAGGGGAATTGTCAAGTGCAATCGTCCGGCGTGCCCACCTTAAGAAGCAAGGGTTACATTGTGCATGTCATCCCACCCTCGTGGGATGCAAAGCCTCATGTGGAATAAGGATCCTATCTCACAAGGAAATCACAGATTTCCCAATTGACTTTGTGGGTTGTCAATTCGATTAAATTAGTGGGAGCCATGATCATTTAATCCAAGTATAGGTTGAATGATTCGGAGTAGTACTAATCTACTTTTCTTCGTTATTGTAGAAAAATGGCAATGAACAATTGCAGATGGTCACTGTGATCTATCCTTGAAAAGGACAAATTGGTTGGATCCAACTTACTAGATTAGTATATTGTTGTAGTCCACAAGTGCACGGATACTCGAAGTAATAAAAAGATATCGAACAACAGAGACCAACGTGTTAAGTGTCAAATAGTTGTTTTCTCACTAGCTAAGCAAATCGAATATGTTGTAAACAAATGATCAGATAGCATGTAGATAATCAGAGAGGAAAACTGGGGCTAGCATTTCACCCACCTTAATTTCAATGACTAGATATAATTAAGTGTTCATCAGTATACTTTCATTATGATAAAGATATAATTTACTTAATAAAGAAATCATCTCGCTTTCGCGCAGACAATTTACAAGAAACCAATCCTCACTTTCTTGCAGGATTTATTCAATGTTAAATAAAAGTAAACTATTGACAAATAACTCAAAGATCACTTACGTGCATCCAAATTCTATGTCATCATGTTTATTTCATACTTTAGTACTTTCGTACTTTAGTTTTTAAAATTAAATACTTTCGTACTTTAGTTTCTATTGTTTCCACTTAAGGTTCTCCAACGATATGATACTTAATTTCTTACAGTATCATCACGTTTATTTCATTAACTCAATCCTAGTTCAGATTATCAACATGGCAACAAGCTTCTAAAATCTAGAAATTAGAACAAACCTAATTTCTTACGATGAGTTGCTAAGTATGAATTTTAGGGTTCGAAGTTCTCACACGTCACTTTTCAGTCCATAATGTAAAAACTCTAAATCATGCCAATTAATATGAATCTATGGAGAATTAAGAATAATCATCACATAAGTAGAATTACCATAGTAAAATTATCATGATGAAAGTAAACTTAATCTAGTCATTAAGAAATTTAGGGGATTACTCCCCCATGTCCCAAAAGAAGGTTTAAGCTAGCATGGTCGAAGAATTACAATAAAACATTGTTTAGAGTGATTGGAAATTGAAAGAGATAAGTAAAAGTTACAAAACAGGGCTGTAATCCGTAATTTTGCTCCTCGACGTGATAAATAGTGGTGGCACCCACGTTTTTATTGATTTATCTCTTGATCGATCTCCTTTCACTCTAAAACTTCTGTAGTATGTTCTCCTCCTCCAGGCGAAGCTTCCTTCCAAATTTCGTGGCTAGAGGTTGTTTATACGCTGAGAATCGATGAACCCTAAGGCGACGGCAATTTTCTAAAATTCTCCCTTAATCCCTAATAAAAATTGGTCATTTCACTTCAAAAACCTTCTCCTCTTTATCCTGATCGTTCCCCTTTTTACGGATCTTCAATTGGTACCCTAAAGCCCGAGAAATAGTCTTTTTAATTTTCCAGCAGAAGAATTGGGCAATTGGGCCGTAAATTATGGTACCGTGAAAATTATTACGGCAGTGCCGTAATTTCTTCTGTGTATTTCTAAGCAGAAATTACGGTAGTGTAAAATTTATTATGGCACTGCTATAATTTTCTTTTGTGCATTATGGGGAAGAAATTACGGTAGTATAATTTTTATTACACCCGGGGGTGTAATTTTCAAACTTGCTCCGATTTGCATGAAAATTGATGGCTAACTTTGTCTCGACGTATGGAATCCATTGGTGCACACAGATCTTTCAAAATCCATCAAAATATGATACTTTTTAACCTGAAAATGATAAAAAAAAGAAATGGTGTAGATTCCGTAATATTTGATAAATAAGGCTAAAAAGCAAGCAAAAGAGCATAAATACGACACAAAAAAACCAATCAAATGACACAAAATAAACTATGAATTTTCATGTCATCATATATGAACTTGAGGATAGTCCTCAAGCTCGAGAGGAAGCTGTATGTCCTTGAGCAGCCGATTCTTGAGCCACTCCCATGCTTAGCCTCAGCGGTTGAGAAGGATGCTTATGATTAGCATCAGGCTAATACTCTAGAGGTTGCTAATTTGATGCTAACCAATATGTCGCCAAGTTTCGAGGGCAACATGAATTGAAGAGTACCTCATGGATTATCTCTAATCTAAAGCAGCTCTTTGATGAGATGGTTAGGCCCAATCCTCCTAAAGTAGACATTCAATGTGTTGAGCCGAAAGGTTTAACTAAGACATTGAAAATAAAGATGGAAAGGGTCAAGAATGACAAGTACCATTCATGTGGAGGACCATCTCACATGATGAAGGACATAGTGCAACTTTAGAATGAGAAGAAGAGAGGCAAGACCTGGTCTTCAAGCTCAGGTATTTATGTTACCGAAGTCAACCTTTCAACTTCTATATCATGGGAATTGGATACTGCATGCGGAGCTCATATTTGTACAAATATGTAGGGCCTCAAGAAAAGTAGATCGGTGCGGCTTGGAGAGATTGACCTATGAGTTGGAAACCGGGCACAAGTTGTTGTTGTTGCTGTAGGAGTTTTGACTCTCTCCCTGCCTTCTGGACTTCAGTTAGAGTTAGATCATTGCTATTATGTACCTTCACTTACTAAAAACATTGTATCCATTCCTTGCTTGGCAAAGAAAGAATTTAAATCTGAAATAAAGGAGAACTCTTGTTCTTTTTCATTTGCAAATATGTTTTATGGGAATGGTACTTTATGTAATGGTTTGTATATCTTGGACATGGATAGCTCTATTTGTAACATAAATAGTAAGGGGATCAAACTGAGTGGTTCAGTTGGTTCTTTCCTATGGCATTGTATATTAGCCCATATAAACAAGAATCACATTGAACATCTCCATGCAAATGGGTTGTTAGATTCAACCTCCATGGAGGAGTTTAATACTTGTGAACCTTGTTTATTAGGGAAGATGACAAAAGTGTCCTTCACCAAGAATGGTGAGAGGGCAAAAGGTTTATTGGATCTAATACACAATGATGTGTGTGGGTTATTCAGTAAATAAGCTAGAGGAGGGTATAACTACTTCATCACATTTACTAATAATTTCAGTAGATATGTTTATGTCTACTTGATGAGACATAAGTCAAAATCCTTTAAGAAATTCAAGGAGTTCAGACATGAAGTAGAGAACTAGCTTGGTATATCTATTAAGACTCTTCGATCAGATAGTGGTGGAGAGTACCTGAGCGGTGAGTTCTTTGACTATTTTAGAGAGTGTGGAATCGTATCCCAACTCATTCCTCCTGGAACACCTTAATGGAATGGTGTGTCTGACAGGTGAAATCAAACTTTGTTGGAAATGGTTCGATCTATGATGAGTCGTGCAACTCTACCACCCTCATTATGGGGTCATGCACTTGAAATAGCTTCTCTTATACTGAATAACGTTCCATCTAAGAGTGTCTCTAAGATTCCATATGAGGTATGGAGTGGGAGATGCCCGAATCTCTCTTTTATCAAAATCTGGGGATGTGAGGCTTATGTCAAACATCAGGATTCTAGCAAGCTAGAACCTAGATATGATAAAAGTTTATTTGTGGAGTATCCTAAGGAAACTAATGGACACTACTTTTATGTTCCCACCGAGAACAAAGTCTTTGTTAGTCGGGGGGCTGTCTTTCTAGAGAAGGAATTTCTCATGAAAGAAGTTAGTGAGAGGAAGTTTGACTTGGATGAGGTCCAAGTGCAACCACAAGACATAGAGATGGAATCTGAGCCACCTGCACCAATTGTTGTACCAGAGGCTCAGACACAGGTTCCACGTAGGTCTGGGAGGATTCGTCGTGCACCTGAGAGGAATTGGTCGTTGCCAACTCAACACGACGGGATCTTCATCATCAAGGATGAGCCCAGAACCTATGACGAGGCGGTCGCTGGACCAGTCTCCGAGAAATGGCTTGAGGCTATGAGATCTAGGTTGGATTCCATGTCGGCTATCCAAGTATGGGATTTGGTTGAGCTGCCTGTTGGGGTAAAACCCATACGGTGTACATGGGTCTTCAAAAGGAAGACTGACATGGATAGCAACATAGTTTCCTATAAGGGTAAACATGTGGTGAAAGGATTCAGACAGGTCCACGGGGTGGACTATGATGAAACCTTCTCGCTAATTGCCATGATTAAATCTATTCGAATCTTGCTTGCTATAGCTGCATATTGTTAGTGTATATGCCCTGAGACCTAGTTTTGGTCCATCTTTGTACGACTTGACATTGATATTTCTTATATATCATTCTGGCATTGTCGTTATCATTGTTTGTTTACATCTGCGATTGTGTACTTACATGATAATGTCCTTGGAGACAAATTGGATCTATGCTGAAACTCTTGTCCCCAGTCGATGTACCTTAGTTGATATGGGACAACTATGGTACTTGTAAGACCGGTATATGGGCTGGTTAAGCACGATGTGCTAACACAGACATATGGGTATATATTAGTGATAGATATACTGGACCGACCCACTATGAGGCAATGACTTGGTGACATAAGTCATCCTCACAAGTGACAGAAGATGCATTGATCCCTTGACTTGAGGTCATTGACTATTCTATATGGTTAGGAACATGCTTTGATACAACCTAACACCTTACCATAGTTGGGAGGTCATAACGGTTGTCATTGAGTATGTCATAACCCATATGAGAAGGTTAATGTACAGACAAAGGATTTGCCCCTTCCTAAGGGAAGCTTGATATCCATAGAGCTCCACTATGGTTTTATGACTAAAAGTGTATGGCCATACCCAGGTGCGAACCTTATTTAGTCATGACCATGTGATTGGGTTAAAACAAATGGTGACACACTTGTCGAATCAGATATCAGTTTGGCAAAGAGATTATAATGTATATGTACCTAGCTGCGATGATGGGGATGTTGATGAGTTGCATTTACATCATATTTTTACCTGTATTTTATATGAAATTTTGGACGTATTTAATGATTTTATACTAATTTCTAGTGTTTTTACTTCACTTGGTGTAGAATCTTCACTTTTCTTGGTTTTTATGAAAATGTAGGTAAAATGGCATAAAAATGATGGATTTCATGAGTTTTGAAGCCATAGCATGATTTTCGAGGAGATTATGAGCTCGCACGTCAAATTTGGAGTGAAAATAGTGAAGATCACAACCTTCACGGCCTTGGCCGTAATTATTAGGCCGGTCGTAATTATTAGGCCGGACGTAATTTTGGTGTTTGAACGGGCGAAATGATGCTAAGTATAGAAGTTCACATAAACTTTGACAGGTGAAGCCATGAATTCTTCACGGTCTGTGAAACTTTCTGTGTACAAAGTGCCTTATGTACAGAAAGAATTACAGCCTCAGCCGTAAACACATTACGGGTGGTGAAAGTTTCTGCCCCCTAATGTTTCTCACTCAATTCGACTCCAAATCGAACCAGAATTAAACCAAACTCTCCATAATCCTTCCTAGATGGGTTCTTTACTGATTAGACTATAAAAGGAATGATTTTGGAAGGGTTTTAGGGGCTTCTATGGATGAGAACCAACGGAGGAAGCAGCAACGGCGAAAATCACTTCTAGGGCATAATTCGATCTAGAAAGCCGCGCAAAAGAAGAATTGTATGCTTCATCTTCGTCTACAGATCGAGGGGAAGCCTTTCTAGTATCTTGTCTAGCGATTTCCTATAATCCTCTTAGGTTTTCATGCAATTTTCATCGATGAACATGTTGTTTGCTGTGAACATGAATGTGTAAACTCTTTTTTTGGGATTTGGGAAGTAGCCTGTTGATTGATTTGTGAATTATAACTTTTGCATGAATCTTTGTTAAGAATATTATTGAATTGATTTGATTAGAATTGTACGTATCCCGCTTTAATACTCTGGACTAGTTTTATTGCGTTTAAGAGGTCGCGAGAAAGACCGGGAGGTGAATCACGACGCCAGAACTATTCTTTTCAAACCTACGAATCTAATCACGAGAGTAGTTCGGATTCGTTTGAAGGATTTACATGATTTTTTTACATAACTTAAAGGATCTAATTGCATTAATTGTCATGAGAATAGGGAATTAATGTAATTAGGTACTAGATTACGTTTCAGGAGGAGGTAATTTGTGCCTAAAGAAAAATCTCTTTCAACGCTTTAATTTTCTATTCAAAGGTTTATTTTTATTAAATTCATAATCATCAGCGTGGTGAATCCCCGAATCCTGATTTTATCCGAATTGATCTTTACCTAAAACACTACCTCTGATTCTTTTAATCTGTACTTAGAAGTTTCCAAAACAAAAACCAAATTTTATTTGTCTATATATAGATCAATCATGTAGTCGGTACTTGACCGTCTGATCCTCGTTGGGAACGATATTTTATTTTATTACTTCGATAAATCCGTACACTTGTGGACGTCACAAGTTTTTGGCGCCGTTGCTGGGGATTAGGCCAGCCAATATCGATTTAATCATGAGATTTATAGACTAGACATTTTATTATTATTTTTTTTTATTTTATTTTTTGATTTTGTTTTTGTTTTTGTTTTTCTTGTTTTGTTTGTTTTTCGCATTTTTTATAGTTAGTTTATTTTATTTTTCTCTTTTTGGATTAACACGTTGCATGAACAGTAGAACTCAAAAATCACTTGACTACATATTTTAAGATTTGTTTTGCATTCTTGTTTTACATTTTGTATTTCTGAATTCTTATTGCAAATATGATGTTTTACCAATGTCAATGGTCAAATCAGAGATATGTGGCACTGATAAAGACAAGAGAATATGGTAAGGATGCATTAGAATCACTTGCAGCAAAGGTAAATTCTTTTACTCAACATAATAATTATTTAAGCATGCAATATTCTAGGTTGAAATATGTTATTTGTGATATTTGTGGATATCATGCGTATCATTATACTCAATGTCAATTTGGGATTCCTTCATGCTTTAACTCATGCCCTACTACTCACAATCAAAGTTGGGAGAACCATCAAAACTATCTTTATTAGGCTGACCCAACATTTATTCCACAATCAGACTTTAGTCAACCTCAAGAATCCAATTTAGAAGCCATGCTTGAGAAAACAAAGTGAGGAATTTAGAAATATGATTTATTGGACTGATAAAAATGACATAGAGGAAGGAATCCATGATGAATCTAGGAATTTTGTAGAGTTAGAACAATAATTAGTCATAACTCTTGATTATGATTTACCTTCTTCAAATTTTGATGATTTTGAAAATTTTAAATATCCTATTGACCCTTCCTCAACACTTTACCAGCCATCTAGTCCCCTCTCATATAATGTAGTGTCTTGCAACACAAATACTTGGGACATATTTTTTGAAAAATTTGAACTTTTCGAGTCTTATGAGAAGAGGGGTGATGAATTTATGGATCCTCAAGTAAGATCTAGCGAGATAGATGGGGGTGAATTTGATCGTGTTAGGATGGAGTACCCCATTGAAGAGAAAGAAATTGAGGAGCAAAATGAAAAAGAGGATCTTGTGCATATTCTACCACCACCATATGAACCATTAATTCCTTTTCTCTAGAAAAATCCATTGGAAACTTGCATGATAGATGATGGAGACGATATTAAGGATATTGATGATGAGGTGATTGAATTATTATTTGATTCAAATCCTACCACAAGTACCCAAAAGATGATTACACATGAGATTCTTGATCTCATGGACATTGAGGTAAATGAAAAACCCAAAATAAAACATGAAAACTTCATAATCAATCTAAGGCATGAATTTTTTGATTTTAATTCTAATCTTCTTCCAATTGCTAATATAAATCTAAAGGAAGAACGCATAATATTACTCTTTGATAAATATAGAAAAATTATTGGGTATTCTTTTCATGACTTTAACTTTTATTTTTGTATGCATGTATTGGTTACTGCGACACGGATCGACCTATTTCATTGGATATATTTGGTGGGCACACTCTTGAGATGGAGGAATAACAGAAGATTGTATGCTCTCTACTATGACAGATTCACCAACTCCGCCATTATATGAAGCTATGGTCAAGCTAATGACCATAAACAAGCGCTTTTTGGGAGGCAACCCAAATTTTTAATTTTGATCACTCTTAATTTATTTTTTGATTTTCTTTAAATTTTTAGGAATGTTTGCAGAATGTATTAGTGAATTTTTATTGATAGAAAATCTTTTAATAAGTTGTTTTATATGCAGAAATTTTTGAAAAATTTTTACCTGAAGAATACGTGTCAAACGAGACATTCACGGGTGCAGCCGAGAATCACTCACGGAGTGTGAATCTTGTGGCATCTTCTTTGTGAGTATATTAAATGTTGATTTGATTGATGAAATGTGATGGTATTTGATGTTTGAAACTTATTCATAGTGGAAAATATTGATATCTATGTTGTGATATAGTTTCTTATTTTTTTTTCGAGTCACGTTCTCATGTTTTGATATAACTGCATAGGATTTCACTCATATTTTAAAAGGAACTCTTGCAAAATTTTTTCTAAAATCAATCATGACTTGATTTTAATGTTCATATATATGCAACAATTTAACTATAGTGTGTCCCTATATATTTAAGTTTTCTTCGAGCTTTATAACTATGTATTTTGAATGTTTATGATTATTAAGGATAATCACATTTATTTATCTTTAATTTTGAACTTTGAAAACTTTTTGAGTGTTTGATTTGATGACTTAGGGAATTTTTGAAATTTCATGTGGACATAAATTGTTGAGTAAATTCAATTATGGTATTGATAAAATACATGTATGCAATGTTATATATTCATGCGACATGTACATAGTGTTTTTATACATAAAATTTAATTTATCTATCTTTGCTTGATGGAAAATTTTTAAGAATAGAATTTGGTGATATTTCTTTAAATTGAGATTTGCTCCAACTCCTCTAGTTGTGTAATCTAAAGTCATGAGTTATATTATACCACGAGTTGGTATACTTTAAGCCTGTTGCAATCGAGTAACAAGGGAGAAATCATAAAAATAAATATTTATCCCTCTTTCAGAAATATCGATAACAACTTAAATACCATGCCACTGGCCAGCTTTCTCCATAATTGATTTGTAAAAAAAGGAAGAAAAAAAAGCGAAGGAAAAATAAAAATAGAGAAAAAGAGAAAGCTATAGGTTAAGTGGACAACTCCGCTGACTTTATGATTGAGACATATTTTTCCAAAAGATGTCAACTAAGTGCAATGTGAAAAATAGCCCTTTCTGAATTTGAGATCAATGGCTTAGATGGGTGTTGATTTTGAATGGATGATGATGATTGGTTTCTTCCTTGGCGCCTACATTGCTGGTTTGGAGCCTTGCCATGCATTGGTGCATGCTAGGGATGCATGCAAAGCTCATTAATGCTTGGAAGGGGCTGGTTGGCACATGCTCTTTCATTGGTGGGTTAAAGAGGTGGCATGAGGCTGATTGGTAGAGTTTGGAGGATGATTTGAATTCTGAATTGGTGGTGGCGCCAAGTGAATGTCTTGAGCTGAGTTGGCACATGGCTTCTCATTGGTGGATGAAGGGATGTCTTGATGATCATTGGTGGAATGTGGAGGTGCCTTGAAGCTTATTGGTGGAGTGTTGGTTGCTGAATTGAGTGTTGAATGTGAAAGTTGTGTCTTTACATACTTTGACCTGAATTTGGGAGTCAAGTAATGTCATCATGACTTGTCTTTGAGGTGGCGCCAAGGTGGATGGATGCCTTTGATGTGATGTGGCACCAATGAGGATGTAAGTCCTGATGTGTGGTGGAGGATGTCTTCTCTTGATGGAGCTTTGATGGAGGGCTGGTCTTGAAGGATTCCTTGATAAGTTGAGATGGAGGGTTGATCTTGATCGTTTTGAGAAGGAGGGGGTGGCTTGTAGTGAATTACAAGTGCAAGCAACCCTAGGCTAAAGAACAACCTACTACACCATCTAGGAAATTAAAACACTTAAAAGAAAATAAAATCCTAGGCTACCCTATTCTAAAGCAATAACATGAAAGTAACAAAATACAAGATAAGCTTCAAAATTCATAAAGTTCCAAAATACAAAGATAGGAGAATTTTATGGAGATGCTCATACATCAGGTTCCTAGCCCTTAGTCAGAGTACCTACATTGATAAGGTCCTGGATAGGTTCAACTTAGAGTAATCCAATATGGCGTACCTTCCAGTGAGACATGCCCTTATTCTCTCAAAGAGCCAGTGTCCCAGTATACAGGCCGAGAGGGATGACATAAGTCGAATACCCTATGCTTTTGCAGTAGGTTCGATCATGTATGCGATGTTGTGTACTAGACCGGATGTGGCTTATGGTGTATGCATAACCAGCCGATACCAATCCAATCTAAGTCTGCAGCACTAGGTGGCTGTAAAGAACATCCTTAAGTATCTAAGAAGAACTAAGAAATTATTCTTGGTCTATGGGGGACAGGAAGAACTCAGTGTTTAGAGCTACACTGATGCATCATTCCAGTCAGACCGTGATGACTTCAGATCGTAGGCAGGTTATGTGTTCAAGTTAAATGGAGGTGTCGTATACTGGTAAAGCTTCAAGCAATCCACCATAGCTAATTCTACAACCAAGTTAAATGGGTTATGTTGCCACTTCTGAGGCAGCCAAATAAGTCGTTTGGATAAGGAAGCTCATTTATGAGCTTCAGGTGGTTCGAACTGCTGTGGATCCGATCGAGCTCTATTGTGACAAGAATGGAGTGATTGCACAGGCAAAGGAACCAAGGTCTCATCAAAAATCCAAAACATACTCAGTAGATTTTACCTGATCATAGAGAATATTGATCGAGGTGATGTCAAGATTAGTAGAGTTGACACTGATAACAATCTAGCAAACCCACTGACCAAGGCTTTGCCGTAGCAGGAGCATGATGGTCATGTTAGGGATATGGGCTTGAGATTTCTCAACAACCAGGTCTAAGTGCAAGTGGGAGATTGTTGGTATATATGCGCTTAGGACTAGATGTTGGTCTATCTTATGTACTATTTGACATTGATATCTTATATATCATTCTGGCATTGTCTTTATTATGCAATGTTTACATCTGTGATTATGTACTTACATAATAATATCCCTGGAGACAGATTATGTCTGTGCTCAAACTCTATCCCTAGTCAAGTACCTGAGTGGATATGGGATAGCTCTGGTACATGTGAGATTTGTATATGAGCTGGTTAGACATAAGGTGCTAATGTAGGCATATGGGTATATCAGTAGTAGATATACTAGACTGACCCGCTGTGAGGCTTAAACATGGTATCATGAGTTAATCTCACAAGTGGTAGGAGATGCATCGATCCTTTGACTTGAGGTTATTGACTCTTCTATATGGTTAGGGACAAGTTTTGATACAACCTAATACCTCACCGTAGTTGGGAGGTCATAACGGTTGTCATTGAGTATGTCACAACCTATATGAGAAGATCAATGGACAGATATAGGATTTGCCCCTTCCTTAGGGAATCTTGATATCCATGGGGCCCCCCTATGGCTCTATCACTGGAAGTGTATGGCCATACCCAGGTGAGAACCTAATTTAGTCATAGCCATGAGATTGGGTGAAAGCAATGTTGGGAAACCCCGGGGATATTTTACAATTTTCAGAGATAGAAATTACACAAATACATTGCGCAGTGGAACTAATATCCTGGAAACAGGCTAGTCCCAAAAACCCAGTGAAGATCGCAAGCGAGGGAGTCGACACGATGAGATAGAAGATACCTCAAAGCAAGACGATGCCAATGTCGTGATAGGCACCCAAGCGTGCGCCCTCTGCAGTCTCACACACACGGATCTCTTGAGTCCTCTTCTTGTTGGTGTATATGCCCTAGGACCTAGTTTTGGTCAACTTATGTACTACTTGATATTGATATTTATATATCATTCTGGCATTATCGTTATCATTGTCTGTCTACACCTGCGATTGTGTACTTACATGATAATGTCCCTGGAGACAGATTGGATCTGTGCTCA
>JANTFE010018942.1:0-12156 GCA_027562315.1 Costus pulverulentus
TTGAACATGTTACATGCTATGCGATCCTGTTAGAAACCCTAGATTCCGCTAGAGGTTTTGTTGCGCCTCCTATTAGGGTTTCGCCCCCTTGTTCTAGGGGACTTACACTTACAAACCTCCAATTCCCTTTCCACAGAGGCTTGTCAAAGCTAAACTAGAGAAGCAGTTTGGTAAGTTCTTAGAAGTTTTAGAAAAACTCTACATTAACATTCCTTTCGTTGATGCTCTTTCGCAGATGCCCACCTATGCCAAATTCCTGAAAGACATCTTATCTAATAAGAGGAACTGGAAGATCAAGGAACCATTGTGCTTACTAAGGAGTGCAGCGCCATGATACAGAACAAGCTTCCTCATAAACTTAAGGACCTAGGCAGCTTTTCCATACCCTGCCAGATTGGGGAGATGACCTTTTAGAGAGCTTTATGCGATTTAGGAGCGAGTGTCAGCCTTATGTCATTGTCATTGTGTAAAAAGCTGAATTTGGGTGATTTGAAAACTACTAATATCTCTTTACAGCTTGCAGACAGATCAGTTCGTCATCCCGTTGGTATTTTAGAGAATGTTCCTATTAAAATTGAAAACTATTATGTACCTACTGATTTTGTTATTTTAGAAATTGATGAGGACAACAGGCTCCCTATTATCCTAGGGAGACCTTTTTCTTGCTAGTGCTAGTGCTGTCATTGATGTCAAGAATGGGAAACTAACCTTGAACATTGGTGACAATGTTATTCAATTTGATTTGTCTGACTCTGTGAAAAAACCCTCTTTTGCAGGTGAGTGTTGCAATGTAGATATTGTTGAGAAAACTATACAGCAAGCCGAACCCTTCAGAAAGGAGATGGACCCTTTGGAACTAGTACTGACCAACACTGAAGCTCTTTACGTTGAGGACAACATAGAAAGCTGCGTTGCTCTACTAGACGCCGACCTGAGCATGCACACAGTGCCAGAAGAACACCATGAAGAAGAGGGGAAAAAGAAAATTAAATTCAAAAATCTACCTAGCTCTCTGAGATTTGAGTTCCTAGGTGACAATTCTACATTCCCAGTAATAGTCAGCGCCGAATTAGATAAAGAGCAAACCGAGCTACTCCTACGAGAACTTCATCTTCACAAGAAGGTAATGAGATATTCACTTGATGACATTAAAGGAATTAACCCTTCTATCTGTATGCACAGGATCTTGTTGGAGGAAAATAGTAAACCTTCTGTGGAATTTCAACACCGACTCAATCCTCATATGAAAGATGTAGTGAAGAAGGAGGTGCTTAAGATTTTAGATGTAGGAGTCATATATCCTATATTAGATAGCTCTTGGGTGAGCCCGGTATATGTTGTAGAGAAGAAAGGGTGTGTGACCGCAATTATGATCGAGGCAGATGAACTAATACCTACGCGCACAGTTAAATGATACAGAATGTGCGTTGATTACAAGAAACTAATCTCTGTTACACGAAAAGATCATTTCCCTTTACCATTCATTGACCAAATGCTAGATAGATTAGCTCACAATTGTTATTTTTGTTTTTTGGATGGCTTTTCAGGTTTCTTTCAATTCCCCATCCATCCAGATGTTTAGGAGAAAACAACTTTTACATGTCCCTATGGAACCTATGCATACAGCAACATTCCAATGGGCGATGATGGCCATATTTGCAGATTATAGTGAGGATTTTATGGACATATTTATGGATGATATTTCTATGTATGGTTGTTCTTTCAACCATTGCCTGTCTAACCTATCTAAAGTTTTGCATATATGTGAAGAGGTGAACCTGGTCTTCAACTGAGAGAAGTGCCACTTCATGGTCCGAGAAGGCATAGTTCTTGGACACTTGGTCTGTGAGGTGGACAGAGCAAAAGTTGAAGTTATTGAAAATCTAAAACTGCCTACAACAGTAAAAGGAATTAGGAGTTTCTTGGGACATGCTGGTTTTTACAAAAGATTTATCCAAGATTTTTCCAATTTCTCGACCCTTAACTAACCTTTTGGCTAAGGACTCCATCTTTTGTTTTGATAGGGAATGTGAAGAAGCTTTTATGAAGCTTAAGAATGCTTTGATTTCGGCACCTATGATCTAACCTCCAGATTGGTCACTACCCTTTGAATTGATGTGTGATGCTTGTGACCAAGCCGTGGGGGTAGTCTTAGGACAAAGGAAGGATAAAAAACTACATGCAATTTATTATGCCAGCAGAACACTTGATGTTGCACAGATGAACTATGCTACTACTGAGAAAGAATTACTTGCAATTGTTTTTGCTTTTGATAAGTTTTGTTCATACTTGGTTAACTCAAAAGTAATTGTTTATACTGATCATGCAGCCATAAAATACTTAATTAACAAAAAGGATGCCAAGCCAAGACTCATTCGTTGGATCCACCTCCTACAAGAATTCGATGTCGAGATTAGAGACAAGAAGGGGAGTGAAAATCTGGTGGCTGACCATCTTTCTAGACTGGAGGGCGGGGCTGAAAGAAAGACTGACGATGAGCTACAGATCAACAATGCATTCCCTGAAGAACACCTCTATGCTCTATTGGAACATCAATGGGGGGATTCTTCATGAGAAGTCGGAGCTGCCCATTAAATTTGGAGTCAAATGGAGCTCAAATGGAGAAATATGGCCAGGTGAACCCTGCCAGTGAACCCGGCGGGGTACACCGGTGCTTTTTGGTGATAGGCGAAACTCACAGAAGAGTTCACCACCTAGTGAACCTAGCAGGGTTCGCCTGTGATTCTCACTAGAAGAAAGTTTGCAAAATACCGCAGTAAGCTTCACGACCTAGTGAACCCAGTGGGGTACACTAGTGAATCTTCCTCAGCAAAGCAAACCCGAAGACTTCACAGCCAGGTGAACCTAGTGGGGTTCACCAATGATCACGATTGGAGCGACGAAGCATTCGACCGCTTCTCAGTTTTCTGTTGATTTCTAACCCTAGAGATGTCCAAATTTGGAAAGAGAGCTCGTTTTGGAAAGCTAATTAAAAGGACAACACAAGGAAAATAAAAGCCCCAATTTTCCTTCCAAATTATTGAGAAAATCAGGCACAAGTGGCTAGGGAGAAGGAAGACAGCGACGAGGCATTCGTGAGGCGATTTTGTGAGTTCGGATCATCGGAGCATCACGATTCTTGGAGTTTGGCTTCGGTTTATCATTTCCTCCCTCTCAAAAACGTTTTCTTGTAGTTTTCCCATCTTTATAGAGAGATTTTGAGCGATTCGATGAATATTATAGTGTAAAACTCTTTTTAGGGCTTGGTTGAAGCCCGCTGATGACTATTAATTGCAGTTCTTGTTTTTAAATTGTTATCTGGATTCTTGTGTGAGCATATTTTACTTAGCTGTACAAATTTCATGATTCTACCTTGGCCACATATTGTTATGCTTTAGTCGTCACAATTCATACCGAGAGGAGGATCATGACGGTGGAATCCCTTTGTAAAACTTGTGAATCCATGACACGAGAGTGCTTAGTTTTCACTCGAGGGTTTTATAATCTTCCACAGAACGCATAGGGTTTGTTTATAGCGATTCACTGCGAGAGTAGGGGACCGTTCTAGACAAACACCAAGGTGTACCACCGAGAGGGGGCATCTTGTACCCTAGGGATAGGTTCCTTATGCAAAAAAATATGAATCCATGTAATTAATCTTTTTAAATGCAATTAAGATCATCAGCGTGGTCGATACCAAAACTCTGATCTCTCTCATATATACTCTCCTCCGTCGTTGCTTTGATTCCTCATTTCTGACTTGAATTTACAAAAACCCTGCTTTGATTCGTTTAGCTATTGAGACTTAGATCTTCTGGTACTTAACCTTGTTCTCTGTGGGTTCGACAACCTTTTGTATTACTTTGACATAACCGTGCGCTTGCGGGACGTGTCAACATCCTTTATTGGTGGTGGCACAAGAGATCTTGTAGGACTCACCCTTGGCATGGATCTTCTTCCTGAACCTAGCACCAGGCATGCAAGAAGAGAACTCAAGCATCGGCTATGTGCGAGATTGTAGAGGGCGCACACTTGGGTGCCTACATCACTTCTCCATCTATTGCTTTGAGGTACTATCTCCTATTCATAGTGTCGACTCACTCATTTGACTCAATCTTCTGAGTTTTTGGGACTGACCTATTTTGATTGCTTCTACTGTACATGTAATAAAATTTTAAAATCCTCGGGGTTTCTTACAATTTTATTCACATTGATAATCCTCAAAAATCTATCGAGAAGTCTCCTGACTTCCTTAGTGAGATGACATCCTCATTTCGTACACAGTTTTGCGTCCCACGGGGTGGGATGTAGTGCACAAGGTGATGCATGCTTCGAGGTAGGCTCACCGACCAATTTGCAACTTGGCAATTCTCCTTCTTAAGACAATTTAGTCACTTTATGTCCAATGGAGGCTAGATACAGCACAAAGCCCTAACTGCTTGAGGGTGCCTCCAGAAATTTCATCATGTGCACCAACACATATGAAAAATCCAATCAAGTCCGACCTGACCATTATGCCCAGGCCAACAAATTCCTTGCAGAAAGCATGTCTAGAGTTTTAACCGGACTAGGGAAAACATTGTCACCTCACGCCTCCTAAAGATAGGTGGGTGTGTCCCATAGGGGTAGAAAATAGTACACAACACCATCGATCGATAGTTTGACGAGGGCTATGCGTTAGAAGGCAAAAACGGAACTTGATATAATTTATCAAGGATTTGCACCATGAGATTTAACTTATTATACCATTACGAGCATGCAATCCTATGGTGGAATAAAACAAAGTAGTAAAGGCATGCTTTAGAACAGAAAAATAAACATGATGTGATGAAAGCCCACTATTTGCGCAACAAGCCCCTAGACCTAGTTCTACACACCTAGCACTATCAAGGACCTTGAGCCATGGGCCTATGCCAATAGGTCCTTATCTCATCCCAGAGTGCCCTAAGGGCTCTGCTCCAAAACCCTAGGTGCGCCGCTTAAGTCTTCAACTCCAAGGGTCAGCTCACGAACCCTAAAGGCACCATCCAGGAAACCCTAAATGCCCCTTTAGGTTCGGCCAACCGTAGTCTCATTCTCCAAGCTGGCTCGCAAACCCCAGACTCCTTCCTGGATTCGGCCAAACATGGATGCGCCATCCTGCTCTAGGTGTCTCACCACCATTGCTAGATGCGCCACTTCCTTTCCAAGGTGTGCCACTAGGAAGTGAGCCCATGTTGGGAAGCCCCGGGGATATTTTAAAATTTTACAAGACATTACAAAGATACAGCGGAAGCATATCCCTGAAACAGGTCAGTCCCAAAAACCCAATGGACCATTTCTTGCAAGGGGGCGACACGATGAGACGAGAAAGTACCTAGAGCAAGAGCGGAGCAATGTCGAGGTAGGTACCCAAGTGTGCGCTCGCTGCAGTCTCACACACGTGGATCCTCGAGTCCTTTTCTTCCACGCCCTGTGCTAGCCTGAAGAAAAAGATCCGAGCCTTTGTGTACTCTCCACTTCACTTGCGCCACCAATAGAGAAGGATTCACCAAGAGGAAGATGGATGAAGGGAAGCCGCCAAGCACCAAAGCTCCATGCGCCAAGAGGAAAGGAGGAAGAAGGCTTGCGGCATGATGGAAGAGATGTTGCACCACTTAGTCTTGCTCTCGCCCCTTTGGATGTTCACGCCAATGTACCCCCATTCTCTCCCATATGTGGATGATATATATATTAACAAGGGGCGGCAAGGCAAGGGTTAAGGGCACAATGCACAATGAGAGATGCAGCTAGGGTCTTTGGGGATGGCAATTAGGCTTTGAGGTACGGAAAGTCTCCAAGACTTTACTATAAACATCTACACCTCTACCATATGCACTAAGGACTTTCCTTACAAGTCTATTCAGCCATATGCACCCCAAGCCTTACCTTTGAGGCAAGCTTTCTATCAAAGAAAGAAGGGCAAGGCGCCATATACTTCCTAATGAAGTCTCACGTGCCAACTCCTCCCCATTATGCCCTTAGGTGCCAATGGGGTGAGTTTTCTCCCCATTATACCCTTGAGTCCACTTATCTCTTCATGACAACTTCTTATTGGTCCACATTGGGTAATGGGATAGCCCAAACTTCATTACAAAGTTTGATTTAGCCATTGGACCCAATCCAATGCAACCGTAACACAAATGTGACCAACTATGGTCAATTTCAGGTCAACTCGCCAAAAATAAAGTTTGACTCCAATAAGTCTCTTCCATCTCATTAGGCCCATAGGCGCTAATGAAATCTCCCAAATAGATGCGAGCTATCCAATAACTCGATCATGAGGCTTCCCGATCAAAACGAGAAATCGAGTATCAAGGTTTACAACTCTATAGGTTCCTCTGACATTGGTAGTGATGAACTAAGGTCATCACAAGCAGTGCATCACTGCTAGCCAAGTCATCGGAATAGATACCGACATTGACATCCCCATCATCGCAACAAGGTACTGATGCATTATAGTGTCTTTGCCAAACTGATCTCCGATTGGACAAGTTTGTCACCACTTAGTTTTACCCAATCTCATGGTCATGACTAAATCAGGCTTTCACCTAGGTATGACCCCATGGATATCAAGCTTCCCTTAGGAAGGGCAAATCCTCTGTCTTTCCATTGACCTTCTCAAATATGTCGTGACATACTCAATGATAGCCGTTATGACCTCCCAACTACGGTTCAGTGTTGATGACACCGAAATTTATAGTAAATTTCATGTCATTTCATATAACTTTTTGCGTCAAATTCATGAACATTTGCTTATTTTTATATTTTTTATCAATTATTGCGGAATCTACACTCTTTTTGGTTTTTGATGGTTTTCAGGCAAAAAGGCATGATTTTTAGGCGTTTTCGAGCAATCCAGATGCATGAATGAATTCCCACCATCAAGAGGAAATAACATGTCAAATTTCATAAAGATTGGAGCTTAAGACCAAATTACGGTAGGGCCGTAATCTATATTACGGTATCGTAATTTCACAGGCTACCGTAATATTAGAGCACTGCCGTAAATTGGGAATTTTTCATCCAGAAAGATTTTCGAAAATTACGTCACTACCGTAAAATATTTTCACGGGCCGTAATTTGGAGCACTTTCTGACTAGAAACTTTGGCTGAAAATACGACACTGATGTAAAGTATTTCACGGTACCGTAATTCCAGACAGATTTCCACCCGAGAACTCAACTGAAATTACGGCAGTGCCGTAATGAAAAATACGGTCGTAATTACAACCTGGAAACGTGATTTTCACGGTCAATTTTGAGAGCGATTTTTGCCGGATCAATTGCGTACGATCCAGGCCATGAAATTCAAAGATGTAAGTAGCAAAAAGCAAGCTTTCGACAAGATGAGGGAGGAGACACCAAAAGCCCTAAATTTCATCCACTAACAAAGGAGAAATCAACTTTCATGCCACCGCGCTAGGGTTCACCACTGGGAAGCATACAACGCATCTCCACTAGTGAAATTTGAAGGGAAGCTTCGGCTGGAGCTAGAGAACATACCCCAAAAGTTTCAATGCGAAATGATCTCGATCGAAGGAGAAATCGATGAAGAACCCAGTGCCAACACTGTTCACGCTTGATTATTACGGCTGTAATTTTCATTACAGCCGTGTGGTTATTCGTTCTTCCCCTTTCTTTTCGATTTTCGATCTCTAAAAACTATGGTTTATTGTAATATTTTTTCCATGATAGCTTAAACCTTTTGTGAGGCATGGGGGAGTAATTCCCTTTGATTTCTTAATGACTAGATAACTTTTATTTTTGTCAGAATAGTTTTATTATGATGATTCTACTTATGTGATTGATTGCTCTATGATTCTCCATAGTTTTTCTTATTATCATGCATGATTATAGAGTTTTCGTAATAAACTGAAAAGTGACTTGCTTGATAACTTGGAACCCTAAAATTGAATAATAGGAACTCACTGTAAGAAATTAGGTTAGTTCTTATTTCTTGATTTTAGAATAATAATTGCCATGTTTGATAAAAAGAATATATGATTGAATTATTTTGTCAAACGGGAAGATCTTGTGTGAAAGCAAGGATCAGAACGTTGGAAAATCATAAGTAGAACTTGTGTTGAGACTCGAATGCACGAAAGTGACCCTTGAGACTCCACTCGAGATGATCCACTTAGAATTCGGTTGCACGAAAGTGAACCTTGAGTTCTTCGATGGATGATTTACTTATTTTCAGCTTGGGATAGATCTTGCGCGAAAGCGAGGATCGGTCCCTGCATGGTTGTCCGCACGAAAGTGAGATAATCCTTTTATGAAGTAAATTATGTCTTTATCTTGATAAAATTAAAATGACAAATGACTATTCATATCTAGTCATAGAAATCAAAGTGGATGAAACCCTAGTCCCAGTTTCTCTCTCTAGTATTTTCGTTAGCTTTCGATAATTCACCTGCATAGTTTCGATTGCCTAGATACTAAGAATTCAATTAGTCGGTACTTGAGAAACAAGGTCTCTATGGGATTGATGTTTTTTATTACTTCGAGTATCCGTGCACTTGCGTACACAACAGGTCTTTGGACACAACAAGTTTTTGGCGGCAACGCCAGAGATACGTTTTTGTCTATCTACTTGTTGGGATACAACAAGTTTTTGGCGCCGTTGCCGAGGACCTTGGTTTTTGTCAATATTAAAGATATTGAGAGTATTGCTAGACTAGGTTTTGTTTATTTCCTATTTATGTTCTATCTTACTATTCTCTTCTATTTACTTGAGTTACTTGACCTATCTGCTTTAGACTACATAGGAAATTTTGATCTAATGGCGAACCGGAAAACACTTAGGGACTATGCAGCCCCTAAACCACAGGATATACACTTTAGCATCGCCAGAGCAGCCATTGATGCTGATAATTTCAAAATCAATCCTGCTTTCTTGTCCATGATTCAGCATAATTTGTTTGGAGGATCACCAATTGAAGATCCTTATCAACATTTATATCTTTTTGTTGAAGTTTGTGATACCAATAAAATTAGTGGAGTTTCTGACGATGCATTAAAATTAAGATTGTTTCCTTTTTCTCTTAGGGACCGAGCGCGCTCTTGGCTGCATTCTCAACCTACCGGTACCTTCACCACATGGGAGAAATTGTCCAATGCCTTCTTGATGAAGTACTTTCCACCTAGCAAAACCATCTAGTTGAGAAACCAAATTATGAGCTTTACACAGTAGGATGGCAAGACTTTTAGTGAGGCATGGGAGCGATTCAATGAATTACAATGGAAGTGTCCCCACCATGGCCTTGAAGATTGGATTTTAATTCATATATTTTGTAATGGCTTACTTTATAATACCCATCTGATTGTTGATGCTGCTGCAGGAGGAGCCCTCATGAGCAAACAATCGAAGACGCTTCTACCCTACTTGAGGAGATGGCCCTGAATCTTAAATAGTGGGCTCCGAAAGAAGGAATGATCTATTGTCATCAACATGGTAAGAATGAGAATGAGGAACTGCGAACCTTGACTGAAGAGGTAAATTCTTTTAGTGTAGGATCCATGCTTGAAAAGTTTATGACAAACTAAAATAAAGAGATTGAAAATCTTAAGGGATTAGTTAATCATCTTACCTCTCAAGTAGGATCTGTAGCCGCTTATAATAAAACTCTAGGAGATCAATTGCCTACTGAACCTGAATTAGATCCTAAGGAACACTATAATACTATCGCTACTAGGAGGGGAAGACAATTATATGAGCCTAAAGGGAGAGTTGTGAACAATGAAAAAGAGCTTAATGATGATCATGATGATGAATTAGAATTAGAAAAATCTTATGAGCATGAGCAATCCAAAGATAGTTTGCCACCTCACCAAGGTGATGAACCTAAAAGTGATGAGTCATGTTAGAATGATGTTTCTAAACCTAGTTCTACTACACCACACAGGCTACCCATACCCTTCCCCTAGAGACATGTGCAGGTGAAATTAGACAAACAGTTTGGCAAATTTCTTGATATTTTGAAAAAGCTTTACATTGATATTCCATTTACTGAAGCTTTATCTCAAATGCCCACATATGCTAAATTTTTGAAAGAAATTTTGTCTAATAAGAGAAAATTAGAGCATTATGATACTATGGCTCTTACTGAAGAATGTAGTGCTATTATCCAAAACAAGTTGCCACCGAAATTGATAGATCCAGGCAGTTTCTCTATACCTTATTTTATTGGGGGCATGGCTTTTGACCGAGCCTTATGTGATTTAGGTGCTAGTGTGAGTCTAATGCCATTGTCTATTTGCAGGAAATTGGACATGGGAGAGCTTAAACCGACTTCTATATCTTTGCAGCTTGTCGATCGTTCAGTTAAATACCCTGCAGAATTCTTGAAGATGTGCCTATCCAAGTAGGTAAATATTTCATCCCAGCAGATTTTGTAATTCTTGAGATGGAAGAAGATGCAAGAATCCCCATCATACTTGGTAGACCGTTCTTAGCCACAGCAGGAGCACTTATTGATGTAAAGTACGGTAAGCTTACACTTAACATTGGGGATGAAAGAATTGAGTATGACTTGATTGAAGCCATGAAAAACACTTCAAATGCAGGATCTTGCTGGAGTGTACATGCTTTAAATGACATTGTCTATGATCTTAATGATTTATTTGTTGAAACCTCTAAAATTGATTCTGATTTAGATTCTGCTTTTGATGTTAAGGTAGGGACCAATTCTGAAATTGATGAATTATTAGATTGTAGTGCTTGCGATAATGAAAAGAGTGAAGAAAGGAAAACTCCTAAAGTAGATCTTAAAGCTTTACCTGATAACCTTCGTTATGAATTTCTTCGTCCTGATTCTACTTACCCTGTTATTGTTGCTGCACAGCTTGGAAAAAGGGAAACAGATTTGCTTCTCAAAGAATTAAGGATTCTGTTGGAAATCATAACTGGAAATAAATCAAAGTGGATGTTGGAAATCATAACTGGAAAGAAATTAAAGTGGCTGATTTTAGGGGATTAGTTGACTAATTCTTGTTACTGTATATAGCCTTGACAGATTGTAATTTGGCAAGATTTTTTAGGGGAATTTATTCTATAATTTAGTTTCCTTTTTCTAGATGATTGTAAAGGCTGGATGTAGCCTATTTATACTCTGTAATTTCACAGAAGCAAGATAGAATTCTCTTTGAATCTCATTTATCTTCATAGTATCAGAGCGAAAAAAGGTTTTTCTGTGAGTGTGAGTGATCATAACTAGCCATGGACGGTAGCAAGAAGACAGACATTTCCGCTGCAGTCTCCGCCTCCTCTCCAACTTCTTCTTCTTCTATTTCTCTGGCTATCACTCAATCTTATAGTGATAATACCACCCTTCAAATAACCCAGCATAAACTGAATGGAAAAAATTTCCTTCAGTGCTCTCAATCTGTCCAGATGGTGATTCGGGGAACAGGCAAGATGAGTTACATCAATGGAGATTTTGGAAATCCCAGCCATGATGATCCAGGATATGCGGCTTGGGAGTCCAACAACTCCATTGTTATGGCATGGCTAATAAACTCAATGGAACCAAGTATTAGCCATAGTTATTTGTTCTTTAAAACAACAAAAGCAATATGGGATGCTGTCATAGAAAACTACTCTGACTTTGAGAACACTTCTCAAATTTTTGAGATTAAGATGCAGCTGAAAGAGTTCCTGAACAAAGACAAGGGATTAAATGTTGTCCTGACCAAGACCCAACTAGAGGCTCTCCATCGAATCCTCAGCCAAGCACAGACACCGAATTCCTCCACCAAGGCATATACTGCTACCTACAAAGGTACTGCTCTACATACTAAGTCCCAACCTAATTGGATCCTCGATTCGGGTGCAACAGATCATATGATAGGTAACGCTTCCTTGTTCTGCACTTACACCCCATGCAATGATAGAACTCAGGTTCAGATAGCAGATGGGTCGTATTCCATGGTGGCAGGAATAGGGTCATTTCAACTAAATGATGATTTGACACTTCACTTAGTTCTTTATGTTCCATAGTTATCTTGTAATCTAGTTTCTATTGGTAAACTTGTTGGGGTATGCCCTTAAGGCTAATGTTTGAAGCCTTGGGATATTTTCAGTATCATGTATAAACTATACATATATGTTTATAAAGGCAATTGTTGTTATTCAGAT
>JANTFE010001906.1:0-10876 GCA_027562315.1 Costus pulverulentus
AGAAGGAGAGCTTCATCGCCCTAGCCGAAAGTGTATTTCCATCTCCTTCATACGACAAGAGCCTTGAAGCCTTGCTAGCACAAGGAACACAAGGAGTAGCCATCATCTGCGCCACCTTTGGAGGAAAGCCCTTTCGCAATCGTACTTCCAAGGCACCATCCAATCTAATGGCGTTGGTATGAACTTCCTCTTGATCCATTCAATCATTTGAAGTTGATCATAAGAATATATTACATGCGATTTTGTTGAAACCCTAGCATCCCATGCGAAAATGTTATATGCGCCACACTTAGAGTTTCACTCCATTGCGCTCCCCCTTGAAGGGGACTTTTCAAGTCCTTGGTAAACCTAAGATGAAATCCATGCTAAGGTCTTGCCAAGGTGCTTTAGGGATGGGTAGGGGTGTGTACAGACCAAAATTATGTTTCTGAGTTTTGCTAGTCTGACAGGTCCTACAATGCTTGACGACCTTAGCCACATCCCTATGGAGGTTTGGCCAGAAGAACCGCTCCTCCACTAAGGCTTGAGTCTTGTTCCGGCCATGGTACCCAGCAGACCGTCCTCCATGAATCTCCTAAACAAGGAAGTCTCTGATTGAGGTCTTGGGAATGCATAGCTTTGGCCCAAGAAACAAAAACTCATCCCTTAGGGTATAGAGGGCATGACTCAAAGGGTCTATGCTAAGCTCAGAGTATATGCTTGCAAAATCAGGGCATTCTAAGTAATCATGTTTCATGCGATCAAATCCAACAATTTCAATAGATAATTTTTGCACAAGTAAGGTTACTCTACTCAAAGCATCAGCAACTTTATTTTCAGTTCTAGACTTGTGTTTTAAAACAAAAGTATACCGCTGAAGGAATTCTACCCATTTAGCATGCCTAGCATTTAATTTCTTCTAAGCAATTAGAAAAGATAAAGCCTGGTGGTCACTATTCAAAATAAATTCATTATGTATTAGGTAGTGTCTTTAGTGCCTTAAAGATTGAACTACAGCATAGAACTCCTCATCATAGGTGGTATATCTTTGCTTGGCCTCATTTAATTTCTCACTAAAATAGGCTACTGGGTGGCCCTCCTGACTAAGGGTACCTCCTATCCCTACTCCTGAGGCATCACAATCCACTATGAAATCTTTTGAAAAGTCAGGCAGTCTTAAAACTGGGGCAGTGGTCATTCTAGCCTTAAGCTCCTCAAAGGCCCTACCAGCAGACTTAGGCCAACTAATCTCACCTAGCTTCATACAATTTGTTATAGGGGCTACTATGGTGCTAAAGTTTCTAATGAATCTCCTATAAAAGGCAGCTAGACCATGGAAACTCCTAATTTCAGTTAAGGTTTTGGGTTCAGGCCAGTCTAAGATGGCATGGATCTTGCTAGGGTCAGCTTGATGTCCTTGGTTAGATACTATGAAGCCTAAGAAAACAACCCTAGGGGAGAGGAAAGAACACTTTTTCAGGTTAAGATATAACTTTTCTTCCTAAAGTAAGTCTAGGGTTTTCCTGAGGTGTTCCATGTGTTCTTCTTGGGTCTTGCTATAAATTAGGATGTCATCAAAGTAAACTACTAAGAATCTTCCTATGTAAGTGATGCAGCTACTAGTGGGAGGAGGGTCCTTAAAGCCGTACTCTAAGGGATTACACGATGCACGCAAAAACGGGAGAGGGTCTTTAGAGGAGGGAAGTGAAAAGCGTTTGAAAAATAGCAGGAAAACACGAAGAAATCAGCGTCGAGTTCAATCGGGGCAACACGAATGCAAGAAGGAATCAACGACACTCAACTACTGAAAATACATCACTAACCTCTTAGCATTTAGTGCGCTCTCTTAGCAAATTCTAAGCTCAGCACGTCGCAATGAGCACAGCGGATTCACAGCATACAACTCGTGCGCCTATGCGCCTGAAACAAACCAAAAACAAGGAACGACCACGCCTCCGGCATGTGGATACTCGTGGAAAAGAGGGAAACTATAGCGGAAAAGAACACGAGGGAATGGAAAACAGGCGAACCTGACCCACCGGAGGTGGTGGGATTTACTTCTTATAATGCTGGAAATGGACCTTCGAGTCGAAGCACCGACCACGACTCTACACGCCTTGAAGCCGAGGCAAGACGCATACAACCATGGAATCGAGGCACTCTCCTGGATCTCCACAAGTTGGAGTACTCTACCACTCTAGAGAACTAAGAATGAAGCTAGCCCACCCCTTCTCTTTTATAGGATAAGAGAGGGGAACAAGACAAGCCCTGAATTCCTACCAACTACCTACTTTTGCAGCCCAAAAGTAGTCAAGACTACTACATAAGGACAAAAACTGCTACAAGGGACAAAAGAGTAACAAACTTCTAGCAACTAAAGTGGACTGGCATAGGTCCTTTGATTCTTGCTGGTACGAGGTGGTTGCGAAGGTAGTTAGATGCATTCGGAGCATACCTAGAAGCGTTCGGAGCATACCGCGACGAGGCAGCAGAACTTGGACGTCGTAGGCTGAGTCACCACCGTCGTGGCACGCTCTTGGGCCGTGTTACTGACATGATTGCAGTGTCCTTCCGGAGTTGGGCCGCTTGGGGGCTGGTCTGTGGCACCTTTGGGCTGGATCATTTCGGTGTGGATTGCAAGTGGGCTAACAACACCTACGAAATGATCCGGTGGATGGGATGTGCGTTGGGATCACCGAATAATCACTTTGTTGGGCTCCTTTGGATCCTTTTCAGAGGGATGAACATAGTGGGGAGGGTTGTGCACGTCAAAACGGGGCCGTTGGGGCAAATCGGTGGTTTCAGGATTTCCATGGGTCACCCCATGACCAATTCCACACCCCGTGACTTTTTCACCACAGTCCACAGAAACTTCCTCGGGGTATGACCTTGACCATGGAACATTCTGTTCATATTTGACTTTCTCCACAGAAACTTCCTCGGAGTGTGACTTTGGTCGCTGGGTCGATCGTGGAACATTCTGTGCATACGTAGAAACTTCCTCGGGTGTGACTTCGGTCGTAGGGATGTTTTGTATAGATCAGAATGTGTGGCCTGGAATGCCGCTGTAGAAGCCACGGGCAGCGATCTCGGTCACTGGGTTAGCCGTGGAACACTTTGTGATGCCAAAATTCACAAAAAATTTGTGGGGCGCCTCCTAGGGCAAGTTTTCCCCTTCTTCCATGTTGTATGCTCATGCATCAGCTTCCGCTGCATGCTCTGAGGAGTTCTCCTCCGGAGAACTTGGGGGTTGAGGTTCGTCGGGGCCCGATGGCTCCTCCAAATGACCATAGAATGGAAGCAGAACCGCCACGTTGAAGACGGGGTGGAGGCCCATGTCCTCGGGTAGGTCCAGCATATAGGCGTTGGAGCCGATCCGCCGCACCACCGCATAGGGCCCCATGTAACGTGGCCGGAGCTTAAAATAAGCCCTGTTGGAAACTCTCTCGGGGTGGATGCGCACCCTCACCAACTCACCGACAGAAAAATGATGTGGCCTACGGTGCTCGTTGGCCTTCATCGCATTATGAGTTTTGCCCAAAAAGATCCGATGCCGAACTTCCTCATGCAAGCTAGCTACATGCTGAACGAATGAGTATGCATGCTCGGAAAGATGGGACTCAAGGGGAAGGTCATGCAAGTCAATAGGCTTACGAGGATGACGGCCCGAAACCACTTGGAAGGGACTAAGACCCGTAGACCTATTGGAAGTACTATTGTACACGAACTCTGCCATAGGTAGGATGGTGTCCCACGACCTCGGATGATCGCCAATGAGGCACCGAAGCAAATTACCCAAACTACGATTAACCACCTCAATTTGGCCGTCGGTTTGGGGGTGGTAGGCAATGGAAAGCTTGAGTGTAGTGCCCATGATGGCCCAAAGTGAGCGCCAGAAGTGGCTCACAAAACGCGTGTCCGATCGGACACGATGGTCTTAGGAAGGCCATGGAGACGGACGATCTCCTTGAAAAAGAGGGTGGCCACGTGGGACGCATCCGTAGTCCGCAAGCAAGGGATGAAATGAGCCATCTTCGAGAACCGATCTACGATGACGTAGATGGAATCGAAGAGCGAGGAGGTCCGAGGCAGCCCTAGGACAAAATCCATACTAATGTCAGTCCAGGGAGCATCGGCCACCGGCAAAGGTGTGTAGAGGCCCATGTTGGGCGGACGAGGTTTAGCGCACTGGCACGTGCCACAATGGCGCACGATGTGCTCGACATCCCGGCAAAGGGAAGGCCAAAACAGGCGTTCCTCTGCCATCTCAAGGGTTTTATCGCGGCCATGGTGGCCGGCGATGCCACCCGTGTGTAGCTCGAATAACACGTGGTGCCGAAATCAGGACAGGTGGCATACTCATCCTTGACGTGGTCAAAAGTGTTGACCCGGGTGCGCATAATGCACAGAAGGGTTCGGACTCGACTTAGGGCATCCGCGATAATGTTCTCTTTACCCGCCTTGTGATTGATCACAAAAGAGTACTGTTGCAAGTACTCGACCCACTTGGCATGGTGGGCGCTCAACTTCTTTTGAGCATTCAGTAAAGACAAGGCCTGGTGGTCACTATACAAGATGAACTCTCGGTGGAGGAGGTAGTGCCTCCACTGCCGAAGCGACTGAACTATGGCATAAAATTCCTTGTCGTAGGTCGAATAACGCTGACGAGTGACGTTCAGTTTCTCACTGAAGAAGGCAATCGGATGGCCTTCTTGACTAAGGCAACCCCCGATACCAGTACCGGAGGCGTCACACGTGACCTCAAAGACTTTGGCGAAGTCAGGGAGGCACAAAACAGGTGCGGCCGTGATGGCATCCTTAAGGGACTCAAAGGCGCGTTGAGTGGCTGCAGTCCACTCGAAATCATCCTTAGACAGCCGTTGGGTCAGCGGGGTCGCAATCGTGCTGAAACCCCTAATGAAGCGGCGGTAAAAGCCCGCAAGACCCAGAAAACTATGGATATCCGACACAGTACGAGGTTCGGGCCAATGCCGGATGGCTTCGACCTTAGAGGGGTCAACGGAAAGGCCTTGATCAGACACAATGTAGCCGAGAAAGTGAACTCGGCTTGTCATGAAGAAGCACTTCTTCGTGTTAAGGAAGAGGCGCTCCTTACGCAAGAGGTCAAAGGTGGAGCGAAGATGCTCGAGGTGCTCGGCTTGGGTCCGGCTGAAAATCAGGATGTCGTCAAAATAGACGACCAGGAATTTGCCCATGTAGGGCTTAAGGAATTGGCTCATAAGCCGCATGAAAGTGGAAGGGGCGTTAGACAGCCCGAAGGGCATCAGAGCCACTCATACAACCCATCCTTGGTTTTGAATGCAATTTTCCATTCGTCGCCCTCGCGAATGCGGACTTGGTGATATCCGCTTTGGAGGTCCAACTTGGAGAACCAAGACGTGCCGGACACTAAGTCCAACATGTTGTCAAGTCGAGGTATAGGAAACCTATACTTGATGGTGATACGGTTAATGGCACGGCTGTCCACGCACATGCGCCATGACTCATCCTTCTTGGGCGTGAGCAAGGCGGGCACAATGCAAGGATTCAAACTCTCACGGATGTATCCTTTCGTGAGGAGGTCATCGACTTGACATTGTAACTCAGCATGTTCGGTAGGGTTGAGACGATGGTGTGGCAAGTTAGGGAGGGGTGCACCAGGGAGAAGGTCAATCACATGCTTGATCTCCCTATCCGGGGGAAGACCATGGGGTAAGTCCTCGGGGCTAATATTGGCGAACTCAAAGAGGAGAGCGGACACCTCAGTCAGGGGAGTCATATTCTCGGACAAGGTGGGGTCCTGTGCCTCGTGAATCATGAGCGCGTACATGACCTTGGTCTCCTAGGCCTCACGCACAAGCGCAGAGGTGCGCATGAGGGAGATCATGGTAGGCGCCAGAGGGGTAGGCACCGACAGAGTGATCAGCCCCTTGGAAGTGGACGCACGAAGCTCCTTGGGTGGAGCTGGGATCAAACGAATTTTCTGGTCGTTGTGGTCAAACACGTAAGTGTTTGACCAACCATAGTCGATCACATCCCTATCATATAACCAAGGACGTCCGAGAAGGACATGGGCAACATCCATAGCCACCACGTCGCAACATACTTTCTCACGATAGGCCCCAAAGGCGATGGGGACCTGGCACCGGTGGGTGACCGGAAAACTCAACGTGTCAACCCACGCGATAGAGTAAGGCTTGGGGTGGATTCTACGGGGAGACCGAAGTGCGTGATTGCGGTCCGGGAGACCACGTTCAGGCTACTACCACCATCTATGACAATCTTACACGAGTGCCCATTGCACTTGATGTAAGTCGTGAAAATACTCAAGCGCCGCCAATCCTCGGTGGGTGTGGGTTGAACGAGGGTGCACCGCACAACCGCAACCGTGGGGTGACCCGAATCATCACCGCTTGTGTAACACTCGGCCTCAATATCCTGCTCCGAGGGCTCGCAGGTGATGGTGGCTACACGGGTTGGGGCTTTGTCCGCAGTGGCAGACTTCCTAGGGCAGTTGCGGGAAAGATGACCCGGTTGGAGGCAATTGTAACAGTTAACGCGACCAGGCAGGCTGACAAGTGGGGCCTTCCCTCTCTCTTCACAAGTGGGCGAGAAGGTACGGCACCGGGGGCTGAACGCCTAGGGGAGTGATGGGCCGCAGGCACGGGCCGTGGGTGAGGACGAGGCTCATGGCGCTCGGGTTGAGGGTGGGCATGAGGATGTCCACCCAAAGGATGGCGCCTAGGGGATCCAGACTCGCTGCATCGAACCGCAGCCCAAAGGTCGTGCTCGATGTCTCGAGCGCGCTGAAAGGATTGGTCAAATGTCTCTGAGCCATACAAGGGTAAGGCTTGGCGAATGTCTGACCAGAGTCCATTCCTAAACTTGGACAATGACAGTTCGGGGTCCTCTTGCAAATTGCAACGGAGTTGTAGCGTCACAAAGGTGAGGCGGTACTCCTCGACGGTACTCGACCCTTGGTGTAAACTACTATACTGATCAAGCAGACGCTACCTATACGAAGGGGGCACGTATCGCTCGCGGAGGCGATACTTCATCTCCTCCAAATCAATGATGGGAGGAAGGGCTTGCTGCGCGTTTTGGCATTCCACATTTGCCCAATGCAAACGTGCAGGGCCTTCCAACAAGTTGCACACAAACCGGACACGGGAATCGTGGGCCCAATCACTAAGGTCAAAATAAGAATCGACGGATGCAATCCAATCAAGGAATTTTGTGAGGTCAAGGCTTCCTGCAAAGGGAGGCCCTTGGCCGCCCCAAGTGTGGCCAAAGCGGCCATCAGATCGGGGCCCTTGTGCGGCCCAAACATCATCCTCATCAAGTGGTTCGAAGCCTAAACTCCCGTGGACCTCATAAGGTCACGGGCGACCGGAATCGTCATGGACGCGAGGCTGCATGGAAGCGGCAAGCGGAGGTAACTCTCTAGTGGGAGGTGCTGGGTTTGCGGATGGCGGGGGGTGAATCAAGTTCGAGCGTCTCGGCTCCGATAACTCAGGACATTGAGTGAGGTTGTGGATCCCAGCCATTATTTGCTGAAACATCGCACTTGTATTTCCCTCATGGGACTCCAAGCGCGCGGACAGCACATCTAACTTAGCATCGACTCGCGCCTCAAGTGGAGCCAAAGAGTCTACATTGGTTCTACTCCCTTCCGAGGGTTGGACCGAGACTTGGGTTTCGGGTGTGGTTTCCGGGTATTGGGATGACATGACTTGTGACCTCGTAGTCACCATGCACAAACAAGGCTAAATGAGAGATGCAGAAAATGCAGAAATCGTGCAGAAATATGACTAAGTATGGACCGCGCAAACAATGAGGATTGTTTTATACAACTTGTTTTGATACCAAATTGATGCATCTACTAGTGGGAGGAGGGTCCTTAAAGCCGTACTCTAAGGGATTACACGATGCATGCGAAGATGGGAGAGGGTCTTTATACGAGGGAAGAGAAAAGCATTCAGAAAATAGCAGGAAAACACGAAGAAATCAGCGTCGAGTTCGATCGGGGCAACATGAATGCGAAAAGGAATCAACGACACTCAACTACTGAAAATACATCATTAACCTCTTAGCATTTAGTGCGCTCTCTAAGCAAATTCTAAACTCAGCACGTCGCAATGGGGACACCAGATTCGCAGCGTACAACTCACGTGCCTATGCGCCTGAAATAAACCAAAAACAAGGAACGACCACGCCTCCGCCGTGCAGATACTCGTGGAAAAGAAGGAAACTACCATGGAAAAGAACACGAGGGAATGGAAAACAGGCGAAACTGAGCCACCAGAGGCGGTGGGATTTACTTCTTATAATGCTGGAGATGGACCTTCGAATCGAGGCACCGACCACGACTCTACACGCCTCGAAGCCGAGGCAAGACGCATACAACCTTGGAATCGAGGCACTCTCCTGGATCTCCACAAGTTGGAGTACTCTACCACTCTAGAGAACTGAGAATGAAGCTAGCCCACCCCTTCTCTTTTATAGGATAAGAGAGGGGAACAAGACAAGGGCTAAATTCCTACCAACTACCTACTTTTGCAGCCCAAAAGTAGTCAAGACTGCTACATAAGGACAAAAACTGCAACAAGGGACAAAAGAGTAACAAACTTCTAGCAACTAAAGTGGACTGGTGCAGGTCCTTTGATTCCTGCTGGTACGAGGTGGTTGCGAAGGTAGTTAGACGCGTTCGGAGCATACCGCGACGAGGCAGCAAAACTTGGACGTCGTAGGCTGAGTCACCACCGTCGTGGCACGCTCTTGGGCCGTGTTACTGACATGATTGTGGTGTCCTTCTGGAGTTGGGCCGCTTGGGGGCTGGTCTGTGGCACCTTTGGGCTGGATCATTTCGGTGTGGATTGCAAGTGGGCTAACAACACCTACGAAATGATCCAGTGGATGGGATGTGCGTTGGGATCACCGAATAATCACTTTGTTGGGCTCCTTTGGATCCTTCTCAGAGGGATGAACATAGTGGGGAGGGTTGTGCACGTCAAAACGGGGCCGTTGGGGCAAATCGGTGGTTTCAGGATTTCTACAGGTCACCCCATGACCAGTTCCACACCCCATGACTTTTTCGCCACAGTCCACAGAAACTTCCTCGGGGTGTGACCTCGACCGTGGAA
This sequence comes from Costus pulverulentus, assembly GCA_027562315.1. Taxonomy (NCBI): domain Eukaryota; kingdom Viridiplantae; phylum Streptophyta; class Magnoliopsida; order Zingiberales; family Costaceae; genus Costus; species Costus pulverulentus. Next base: position 9,123 of record JANTFE010001906.1, read on the forward strand.
CATTCTGTGCATATTTGACTTTCTCCACAGAAACTTCCTCGGGGTGTGACTTCGGTCGCTGGGTCAACCGTGGAACATTCTATGCATACGCAGAAACTTCCTCGGGTGTGACTTTGGTTGCAGGGACATTCTGTACAGATCGGAATGTGTGGCCTGGAATGCTGCTGCAGAAGCCACGGGCAGTGATCTCGGTCGCTGGGTCGGCCGTGGAACACTCTGTGATGCCAGAATTCACAGAAAATTTGTGGTGCGCCTCCTGGGGCAAGTTTTCCACTTCTTCCATGTTGTATGCTCCTGCATCAGTATGGCTTCAAGACTTGGTTCATCAATCTCATAAAGGTAGAGGGGGCATTACAGAGACCAAAGGGCATGACTAGCCACTCATATAAAGCATCCTTAGTCTTAAAGGCTGTCTTCCAATCATCACCTAGCATTATCCTAACTTGATGGTATCCACTTCTAAGGTCTAGTTTGCTAAACCACTTTGAACCTACCAGCATGTCAAGCATATCATCTAACCTTGGGATGGGGTGTTGGGGTATGCCCTTAAGGCTAATGTTTGAGTCCTTGGGATTCTTTCAGTATCATGTATAAACTCTTATGTTTATAAAGGCAATGGTTCTTATTCAGGTTGTTACATTGTCTGCTGCAATAAGTGTACTTCTGAATAATGTCTCAATGCTGTTCAGCTAGGCTGACATGCTATATGTCCTTAGTCGAGATATCTTGGTGAACATGAGACAGCCTTGATATGATTGAGACTAATATGTGTTCTAATTTTATAGGATGCTTCGAGCATGGAATAAGATGTAGACTCATGGGTACATTGGATGTACTGGACAGACCCTACTAGGATATTCAATTGCTTGTCACAATGTGAATAATCCTTGTTTGCAACAAGTGGCACATGTCCTCTGACTTGAGATCACTTGTGTTTCTAAATGATGATTGTCATTGTTTTGAGGTAGTTCAATATCATTTGAAACATAATGGTTATAGACTATCTTGGATAATGATCATGAGTCAGGTTAGGACACTAGTGATAGATATAGGATTGCCGTCTCCTTGATTGGAGTGTGATGTTCTAAAGGGGCCCCCTGAATGAGATGATTGAGAAAGTGTATGGCCAGACCCGGGTGACTATGTTCATCTGATCTAATCATGCTCATCATATTGGAGCTACAGGCTTGACACGCTTGTCCAATAAGAACATCAAGTGGCAAAGGAAACTTGTATGCCTAGTGAAGTGGATTCACACTTGTGCTGTGGTTTGGGTGTAGTCTTGGAAGACTCTTTTCTTTATATCGGGAGACAGTGATGTGTTGCTAGATACCCCTCACTGATCGTGATAACGTAAGTTATCGTTACCGACATTTAAAGGAAACCCTTAGGGTTGCACAATTTGATGATATGGCTTACTTAAGTCAGATCGTGTGGACTGAATTGTTTTGGTTCAGTTTAAAGGGATTTAGACTCTGATTGTAAGTGAGATCTGGTCTGATCATGTTTGATTGATTAGGGCTTGAGATCGGTAAGCTTCGATCGAGAGATTTGATGCTAGATCAGTGAGATAAAGAGCATCAAGAGATGAACGGTTAGATCTGGAACCTTAGGGTGTACTATGGTCTAGACCAAATTGCTTGGGATGATTTAATTTGGTCTTGGACCAAAATTCAATTGAACCGGCTCATGTATGAGCGCATGGTTCAAAAGGGAGTGAGATAAGCGCTTGGTTCACTTTGAAGTGAACGCAT
>JANTFE010018984.1:8875-27963 GCA_027562315.1 Costus pulverulentus
TCACATTGTGACAAGCAATTGAATATCCTAGTAGGGTCTGTCCAGTACATCCAATGTACCCATGAGTCTACATCTTATTCCATGCTCGAAGCATCCTATAAGATTACATCACATATTAGTCTCAATCATATCTAGGCTGTCTCATGTTCACCAAGATATCTCGACTAAGGACAATACAGCATGTCAACCTAGCTGAACAGCATTGAGACATTATTCAGAAGCACACTTATTGCAGCAGACAATGTAACATACTGAATAACAACCATTGCCTTTATAAACATAAGAGTTTATACATGATACTGTTACAATCCCTTGGCCTCAAACATTAGCCTTAAGGTCATACCCCAACAAGTGATCTTTGAATTCTTTAATTGATGATTTACTTATCTTTAGCGTTGGGATAAATCTTGCGTGAAAGCTCAGATTGATCCCTGCATGATTTGTCTGCACGAATGTGAGATGATCCCTTTATGAAGTAAATTAAGTCTTTATCATGATAAGATTAGTCTGATGACCCTTTATTTATGTCTAGTCATTGAAATTAAGGTGGATGAAACCCTAGTCCTAGTTTTCTCTCTGTGATTTTCTCTTTAGCATATTCTTTGCATAGTTATTTCTATCATATTCGACTTGCTTAGCTAGTGAGAAAACATCTAATTAGTACTTAACAATAAAGTCTCTGTGGTTCGATATCTTTCTTTATTACTTCGAATATCCGAACACTTGCGGACACAACAAGTTTTTGTCGTCGTTGCCGGGGATTAGTCCTAGGTACATGCCAAACAACTTGGGATACATCAAGTTTTTGGCATCGTTGCCGGGGACCTTAGTTTTGTTAATATCAAAATAGTTGTTAGTATTGCTAGACTAGGTTTTATTTGTTTTAGATTTAACTTTATTTTTTTTCCTTTTTGCAGGTTTTGGATTTTCACAGTTGTGACAAAACTGAGAATTTCTGAAATTTGTGAATTTACTTGTGTTTTAGATTTTCTATTTTTGTTAGATATTCTGAAAAAAAAGGTTTTATTTGATTGGTATTGGATTATCTTTCTGTCCTTGATAGATTTGAAGATGTCTTTTAATTACAACTCTTGGGCAACTGAAAGGAGAGAGGAATACATGCCATACAAAGATGATTCATCATGCACTATTCAAGATAAGTTAAATCAACTTTTAGACTCTTAAAAGCAACCGGCTATAACATCTTATTCTTCTATTAGATGTGATATTTATGGATATTTTGATCATTATTCCTCTGATTGCCAATTTTTAAATCCCAATTTATCATGGAACGAATCTTATCAATTGTATTATAGATGGGAAAATCATCAAACTTCTTTTTATGATGATTGTTCAAATAATGTTTCTGAACCATACTTTGAGAAAACTAAAGAATCTAGATTAGAGTCCATGCTTCAGAAAATATTGGCCAACCAAAATCAATTCATGCAACCCACAAATAAAGAAATTGAAAACCTTAAAGAAACCCAATTAGCACAACAAGCATGTTTATTTGAGTTTGAAACTGAAGAACTTGATTTAGAAAAATCTCCCTTTGATTATGACTATTTTGAGATTGAGCCTTATGTGAATATTAATGAATCTCACTCTGATTTTGATGATTGTAAAATTGATTCTTCTGATAATTTGTTTGTAGAAAAGTATGAGAAAATTGATTTTGAAAAACCCTCTTTTGATGAAATTGATTCTTTTGATGTTGTATCATTTATTGTTAAATCTGATGAGTTTGATAAAGGGTTAAAAATTACAGACATTGATGAACCCCACTTTGATTTTGATGATATTGTTGAAATTAATGATAAGTCTTGTGTTGTTAATTCTGATTCTATTGATTCTGTTGTCAAAATTGATAAATCTCATTATGATTTTCTATATGATTTGATTTTGACTCTTCTGATGATGAATTGTGTGGGGGAGACATGAGGAAATTAATTTTGTCAAGTCTCATCTTGATTTTGATGATAATTTTGAAATTGATAAATTATTTGATGATGTGCATGAGGAATTTGAAAAAGATTTGAATGTTACAAAGACTAATAAATCTCACTATGATGTTTTGCCCATATCTGATATTCACTCTTCTGATGTATTTGAGAATTTCTGTTTTATTGAGGAACCCAATGAAAGACATAAAACTTATTTTGATTATCCAATGCTTGCATCTTTTGATAAAAGTCCTATTGCAATTGAAGATAAAAATTTGAAGAAAGGAGTTATGATTTTGCTCACTGACAAACATAGGAAGATCATTGAAAATTTTGATTTTGATTTCTGCATATTTAAGAAAGCCACTTTAATTGTGATTTATATGCAATTCTGGATTTTTGGATTAGTGGCTAAAATTTTTGGACAAAGGAAATGCAGAAAATTGTTTGCTCTTTATTTTGGTACTGATTCACCTGCTTTACCATGATTTTTTAGTTTTGGTCAAGCTATGGACCTAAAATTAGCGCATCTTGGGAGGCAACCCAAGCATTATCACTTAGCTTACTTTCTTTTATTTTAGTTTATTTTTAGGATTAATTTTTCTTCTCTTTTTGCAGGAAAATATAAATTTTTGCGCAAAATACGGCACTACCGTAATCTTCTTTACGATCCAGGAATCTTCAAGAGCAAATGTCTTCCACCTCTAGCCACCAGTGCATCTGCCTCTGACATCACTGTATCCAGCCGTTGACATTGGATTATACCATCAGCAGATTCTTACTTTTTCTGTTGCCTCTTATTCTTTTGATTTTATTTATGCAACAGACGCTTCATTAGTGACTGATTTTTTTTATTTATGCAGCATTATTTCTGGCACCCACCAGCTGACAATCTCACCTCCAGGACTGTAGTCTCTAGCAGGCCACTAGAGATTACTCACCCTTATGTCAGCACCATCACCATCATTGTTGGGAGCTTTTCAGCTAGCCTCTGTTCCATCAGCTTTTTCCATCAGCACGCTTTTGGACCATCGATGATATCCCTGATTCTTCTTTGAGAAAATTATTTTTATAATTATTATTTTTAGAGACTATTTTTAGACTAAGCCTTATGTATCTGAAATTGTGTAGGTAAAATTTTCAAAAGGCACACCTTTGGACTTTGTAGCATCTGCCCCGACACAATTTTTGGTCTGAGCCTTATGTATTTTTGGTCCGAGCTTGCTACATAGTTTTGTGAGTATCGTTGGCACTCTCTTATTCATGATTATTTCATATAGTTGCATCTCTGATTGTATTACTCGCTGCGATTCCTACTTGATATGATCTCTTGAATCTATCGTTTTACACTTTTGATCATAATCTTATGAGTGTGATGCTTCACACATTTTGCATTGATTTTGACATATTTTGATGTTTAAAAAATTTTATGATGAAAAGTGTATGGAATTTTTTATGATGATGAGTATACTCTTGATTTATATTGACTTGATTGATTCAAATTCATGATTAGAGAAAACCCTATCATGTTAGATTTATTTCTTCAATGCATATCTATTTTTGAAATTTGACATTGGTTGATGCATGAAATTTTGGGTATATGTATTATTTGAGGAATAAGATCTAAGGTAAACCTATTCTTTTTAATAAAATGAGTATATGAGTATGATTTGAGAATTGAGATCAATTGATCAACCTAATAGATGTTTAGTCTATTTTGCTATTTCTTGGGAAATAAGAATCCAAGATCCATAAAAATAGTGAGAGACTCCCCTACTTGGCACTATGTAAAATTGATAGTGGTGCGTAAGACATGGGTTGAAGTCTATGAATAAAAAATAATGAGAGATAAAAAGAATAAGACTCCTCTACTTGGCACTATGTAAAATTGATAGTGGTACCGAAGATAAGAGTTGAAGTCAAAAATAAAAAGTGTGTATCTAAGTGGATGCATGACATCTTTGCAAAAATAATCAAATATATATATATATATAAAATTATGTGTGAAAAAAGATCTTGGAAACCTAATTCCTGTAAACAAAAGCATGATAGATTTGAAGTGAAAACTAGGTGAAATCATGAGATTGAAAATTCTATTTATTATACAAGTTGCAATGTTTTATTTGATTGAATTGTGGATCCAGAGGGTTGAGTTCTAAGAATGATATGTTTGCTTGAAGTTTTATAAAGCAATTGAGGAAATTTTTCATTGATCATTGTATTTTAGAAATCTATTGAGCATGAAAAGGTTATTCTTTTAACCAAGTTTTGATTTTTGCTTGAGGACAAGCAAAGTTTGAGCCTTATCTATTTTGATGACACCAAAATATATAGTATATTTTGTATCATTTTATATAATTTTTCATGCTAAATTGAGGATCTTTTACTTGTTTTCATACTAGAATTATCAAATATTGCAAAGTCTACTTCTATTTTAGTTTTCATGATTTTCAGGTAAAAAGGCACAATTTTAGGGCGTTTTCAAGTAATTTCAGATACATAGAAGATTTCCCATCATCAAGAAGAAGATACTAGGCACATTTCGCGCAAATCCAAGAAAGAACCCAAATTACGGTAGGGCCGTAATATCCATTACGGTACTGTAATTTCAATACCATAATTGGGAGAGCCCTACCGTAATTTGGAGTTTTCCAGAACAGGGAAATTCATGATATTACGGCACCACTGGAAACATCTTTAGAGTGCCGTAATGTGGGTGTGATTCTGACCAGAGATTTGATGAAGTTTACGGTACTACCGTAAAGGCGTTTACGGTACCGTAATTACGGATGGTTTTCAACCCGAGAGATTTCAGAGATTATGGTTCCGCCGTAAAGCATTTCACGGTACCGTAATGCCAGAAGATTTTCACCCGAGAGCTCGCTGCCCACATTACGGCACTGCCGTAATACTCATTACGGCCGTAATTACAAGTCAAATTCGCGAGTTTTACGGACCCGATTCTTGTGCATACCATAACTTTTGATCCAGAACTCCAAATTGAGATCCGAAAGATGCTGCAGACTCGTATTTAAGAGGAGAAGACACAAGAAGTAGAAGAACGAATTTGTATCCAGTATTGAGAGAGCAATCGACAGAGAGGCGGTTAGGGTTTGGTCTAATGCCGAGAGGTGTAGAGGGCACCTTAGGCTGTGATTTTCACTCAGGAGCTTCACTTGGAGGAGAGGAGGATGCACCAAACGTTTCAGAGCAAAATGAGTTCGATTGGAGGAGGAATGAATGAAAGAACGCCACCGGCACTGTTCATATGCGTGATTACGGCTGTAATTTCTATTACAGCCGTGTTGCAACGTCTGTTCTCTCATTCTTTTTGATTTCTGATGCATTGAAACTATGGTTGATTGTATTTCTTTCTCCATGTGAGCTTTAACATATTTTGGGACATGGGTGTAATCCTTTTGATTTTATATTATTAGATAACTTTTTATTTCGTCAAGATAATTTTGCCATGATAATTTTACCTATGTGATTATTTTTCTAAATTTCTCCTTAGTTTACTTCTTGTCATCATGTTTAGAGTTCTCGCAATAAGGACCGAAAGGTGACTTGCTTGATAATTGGAACCCTAAAATTGATAAATAGGAACTCACCGTAAGAAATTAGGTTAAAGTTCTTATTTCTTTATTTTAGTGACGTGGTTGCCATGTTGATAATTATGAACCTAGGATTAAGTTAGTGTGTCAAACGTGGAGATCTTGCACGAAAGTAAGGATCAGAACGTTGGAGAACCATAGGTAGAACTTGTGTTGAGTCTCGGATGCACGAAAGTGATCCTTGGGATTCCACTCGAGACAATCAACTTAGAATTCAGATGCACGAAAGTGATCTTTGAATTCTTTGATTGATGATTTACTTATCTTTAGCGTTGGGATAAATCTTGCACGAAAGCGAAGATTGATCCCTGCATGATTGTCTGCACGAAAGTGAGATGATCCCTTTATGAAGTAAATTAAGTCTTTATCATGATAAGATTAGTCTAATGACCCATTACTTTTGTCTTGTCATTGAAATTAAGGTGGATGAAACCCTAGTCCTAGTTTTCTCTCTGTGATTTTCTCTTTAGCATATTCTTTACATAGTTATTTCTATCATATTCGGCTTGCTTAGCTAGTGAGAAAACATCAAATTGGTACTTAACAATAAGGTCTCTGTGGTTCGATATCTTTCTTTATTACTTTGAGTATTCGTACACTTGCGGACACAACAACTACCAACGTCAGTGGAACCTACAAGGTCGCACAGCTTGACGCTCGAGTTTTCATATTGATCGGGTAGAATTCGGATCGAGTTGTTTCATAACTCATATCTATTTGGGAGATTTCATTAGCGCCAATGGGCCTGATGAGATGGAAGAAACTTATTAGAGCCAAACTTCATTTTGGCATATTAACCCAAAATTAACCATGGTTAGCCTCATTTGACATTGGGTTACATTGGATTGGATCTAATGACATGGTTAACCTGCATAATGATGTTTGGGCTATCCCCATTACTCAATGGGGCTTGCTAATAATTTGTAATGAAGAGATAAGTGGGCTAAAGGGTATAATGGGGAAGAATTATTGGCATAGGCGCATGAGGACTCCTACTTGGATTAGAAGTGGTGCATATGGCAATGATTGATATCTTTCAAGTGATTGATTGAGATTGGATTTGATTTAATCACTTGAGATATTAATTGGAATCTGATGGGTGCTAATTAAATTAGGATTATTTACATAACTAGAGTCCTAATTAAATTAGGATTTGCGCCCATAACACATTAGGTAACTATCTTCATGCTTTGACTAGGTCTTAATGCATGGACGAAATTATTGCCTCAATAGGTATGATGTGGGCGCATATGGCATGAGCTTGCTTAGGCAAGGCTTAGGCGCATATGGAATTAAGGATTTGATGAGGATAATTGATTGAATAATTCCCTTAATTTAAGCCCTAATCACCTAGACCTTCCAATTAACCCAAACCGCCTCTTCATGTTATAAAAGACCCTAGCCAACCCCATGGAAGATACAATCTCTTGGAGGTGTGGACATAAAAGGGGGCGCAAGCTTTGGAGCTCTTCTTCTATCAAAGGCTGCAAGGCTTGGCGGCATCCTTTCCTTCTTCTTCCTCTTGGTGAATCCTCCTCCTTGTGGGTGGCGCAAGTGATCAAGAAGGACTCCCTTGGCGTGGATCTTCTTCCCGAGGCTAGCACCGGGCATGGAAGAGATAACTCAAGCATCGGCTGTGTACGAGAATGCAGAAGGCAAACACTTAGGTGCCTACATCGCTTCTCCATCTATTGCTTTGAAGTACTGTCTCTTACTCACCGTGTCGACTCCTGCTCTTGTCTCTATCTTTTGGGTTTTTGGGAATAATCTATTTCGGGGATTTACTTTCGCTGTGTATGTAGTAAAATTTTAAATTTCTCGGGGTTTCCCAATAGTGTTATCAGAACAACTTGCGAGACTCAAACATTGTTTATTGCTTTCTTGTATGCTCCTATGTCATATGTTCTTTTTCAAAAATTCTATTTATGACTCATAGTTTTTCAAAGTAGGAAAAATTGTAAATTTCTTGTTCCTAACTTCTATTCGATTTCTTTTGGTTTTCTGCATTCTTGACATTAGTAGGATAGACCCACATGTGAAAGAAATAATTTCTCCTCTCATGGTGGGATACACCCATCATGAGAGACTTGTTGAGATTATGCGGGGCATGAATTGGGTGATTGCCCTAATCTTAGCAAGTTAAGGATTGCAAGAAGGCCAACGGGTATGCCACTTGTAGACTCCTGAGAGAAATAAATAACCAAAGGATTTGTGATAAGAGGATGAGGAAAAGAGACATGTTTTGATGAAAAATTAAAATTCATATTTTATATTTTTCATGAGCATATAGAAAAGCATGAGATAGGTATCTTGCTTGTGCATGGTGTTGTGGTCATAGTCAGGCCCTTGTATGCCTGTGATGTATTTGTGTTAGGCCTGCATGCCGCTCTTTCTTCTTCTTTGTTTTTTAAAATTGAAGATTAAGGATTCATCATCACCTTTGGTGCATCCACGTTGCTTGGAGCAACTTGGTTGATGGTGGCATCAAAGAGCAAGGCATTGGTCAAACCCTTCATGGGACACTTATAGGGTTGCCCTAGGGGTGTTTCTAGGGTTTGAGTGCTATACCATGACTTTAAGGACCATGGAGCCGATGATGAACAAGGATCTTAGTGGCGGCTAGGTTAGGTCATGTTGGGGCTTGTCACCTAGTTCAAGCATTGAACATCTTTGGCATGTGTTGGTTCAATGTGTTGATTCGGTTATAATCACAACACTTCTTTACTACTTTATTTATCTACTAAAGCATGTCTGGATGTGTTTTATCTAATTGTTATCACTATAAGATTGCATGCATGTAATGTTAGACACAAGATAAAACTAAGAGGATGAGACCTAAAAAACCTCAAATAAAAATATCAAGTCTGAAATAAGTCTTCTAACTCATAGCCCTCATCAAGCTATCGATCAGTGGTGTTGTTCAATATTTTCCACCCTCGTGGGACACACCCACATATCTTTAAAAAGTACGATGTGACAATGGTTCCCCAGTCCAGTTTTAACCTGGACATGCCTTCGCAAGAAACTCGTTGGCCCTGGGCATAACGATTAAGAATAGACTTGACTAATTTTTTCATATGTGGTGGTCACATGATGGAACTCTAGAGGCATCGTTGAGAGATTAGTGTTTGATGTTGTTTCTAGCCCTCGCTGGACATGAAATGCCTAGACTGTCTCAATAAGGGGAATTACCAAGTGCAATCAGCCGGCATGCCCATATTAAGAAGCATAGGTCAGTTTGTGCATCTCATCCCACCCTCGTGGGATACAAAGCCTCATGTAAAATAAGGATCTCATCTCACTAGGAAAACACGGATTTCCCTATTGGCTTTGTGGGTTGTCAATTTGATTAAAATAGTGAGAGCCATGATCATTTAATATAAGTCCACATTAAATGATTCGAAGAAGTACTAATTTAAATTTTCTTGGTTGTTCTATAATAAACAATAGCGAATTAACACTGCGATCCCTTCTTGTGAAGGATAAGTTGGTTGGTACCAACTTTATGGACTAGCATTGGAACATGAGGATAGCCCTCAAGTTCGAGAAGAAGTTGTATGTCATTGAGCAAGCTCTTCCTGCACCTCCTGCATCTAATGCTTGAGTGGCAGACAGGGACACTTTTAGAAAGCATCAAGATGACTCTTTGGAAGTTGCATGTCTCATGCTAGCCACTATGACAACTGAACTTTAGGTGCAATATGAGGAGCAAAACACTTTTCAGATGATAACACATCTGAAACAGATGTTCGAGGCTCAGTCTAGAACTGAGAGATATGACATCTCCAAAGAAGTCTTTTGGTGCAAGTTTTTGGAGGTGCTCTAGTGGGACCCTATGTACTCATGATGATTGGGTATGTGGATCATTTCAAGAGACTTGGATACACGATCGATAACACGCTAGTCACGGATCTTATTTTGTAGTGTCTGCCTTCTAGCTTCAGTCTGTTTATTATAAATTTCAATATGAACTGGATTGAATGCACGAGAGAGGAGTTGCAGAATATGCTCTAGACGACCGAGCGAAAAATGGTCAAGACCAAACCCAACTCTGTTCTTTTGGTTCCTGCAACCAAGAAGTTGAAAAAGAAGGGTAAGGCACATGCTAAAGGTAGTGTCAAGGGTCTGAGCAAAGCATTGAAAAAGAAGGTGAAGAAGACAAAGAAATAGAGGTGCTTCCACTGTGGCGAGCAGTGTCACTGGAGAAGGGACTGCCAATAACTTTAGAACGAGGAGAAGAAAGGCAAGCCCCTATCTTTTAGCTTAGGTATTTATCTTACTGAAATCAACCTTTCCATTTCTATGTCATGGGTATTGGATACTATATGTGAAGCTCCTAATTGTACAAATATGCAGTGACACAAGAAAAGTAGATCGGTGCAGTCTAGACAGATTGACCTACAAGTTAGAAATGGGGCACAGATTGCTGCTGTTGCTGTAGGAATTTTGACGCTCTCCTTGCCTTCTGGACTTCAGTTAGAGTTAGATAATTGCTATTATGTACCTTCTCTTACCAAAAACATTGTATCCATTCCTTGTTTAGCAAGGAAAGGTTTTAAGTTTGAAATAAAGGAGAACTCTTGTTCTTTTTCATTTGCAAATGTGTTTTATGGGAAGGGTACTTTATGCAAATCCCTAATGATTTTTCCTGGAGAAAAGGGATTGATGGTTCACATGGTGGTGGCGATGTAATATGCTCAGGATCCTCTTCCTCATCTTTTTCCTCAATTTCTTTCTCTTCAATGGTGGCAGTGTAATACGAAAATGAAGGGACGTATTCCATCCTAACACTATCAAATTCATCCCTATCACTTACGCTATTTCTTACTTGAGGATCCATAAATTCTTCATCCTTCTTTTCACAAGACTCAAAAAAATTCATGTATCTCTTCAAACATGTCCCAAGTATGTGTTGCAAGTCACTTCATTATGTGAGAGGGAACTAGATGGCTGGTAAAGTGTTGAGGAAGATAAATCACAATCATCAAAAATTTCAAAATCATCAAAATTTGAAGAAGGTGAATCATAATTAGGAGTCATGACTAATGATTGATCCAACTCTACAAAATTCTCAGATTTATCCTGGATTCCATCCTCTATATCATTTTTATCAGTGCCAAAAAACATATTATGAATTTTCTCATTTTGTTTTTCCATAGCAGCTAGAGTCTTTTCAAGAATGACTTTTTGCAGCTGTATATTTTGTTCCAACTCATTTTGTTTTTCCAAAACAGCTGTATATTTTTCAAGCAAGACTACTAAGTTGGATTCTTCAAGTTCACTAAAGTCTGATTGTGGAATAGAGGCTGGGTCATTCTGATAAAAATAGTTTTTATGGTTCTCCCAACTTGGGTTATAGGTACTAGGGCATGAGTTAAGGCATGGAGGAATCCCTAATTGACATTCAGTAAAAGTATGCCCATGATAACCACAAATTTCACAAGTAACATATTTCAACTTATAAAGTTGCATGCTTATATAATCATCGCGTTGCATAAAACAGTTTACCTTTTCTAAAAAAAGATTCAGATACATTCGTACCATATCCTCTTGTCTACATCGCCGGTGCCACATATGTCTAACCTGACCATTGACATTGATTAAACATTATTTTTTAGTTTAAGTAATAAAATTCAAAAAATATATAATGTAGAATAGGAAATATAAAAAATATGTAGGCAAGTGATTTTGAGTGCTCTGTTCATGCAACGAGTTAATCCAAAAAGAAGAAAATAAAATAAATTAACTGTATATAAAATATGCGTAAAATAAATAAAACAAGAAAAACAAATAAAATAAAAAAAATAAAAAGAACAACAAAAACAAAAATAAAAAATGTCTAGTATATAAATCTCACGATTAAATCAATATTGAATGGCCTGATCCCTGGCAACGACGCCAAAAACTTGATAGCGATCCGCAAGTGCACGGATTTATCGAAGTAATAAAAAGATTATTGTTCCCAACGAGGATCTGGCGGTCAAGTACCGATTACACGATCGATCTTATCTAGACGATTCAAAGTATAGTTTTTGTTTTGAAAACTTCTAATGCAAGAAAACAAAAAGGTGGTTTTAGGGTTTTGGCTAAAAATCAATTCAGATAAAATCAGGATCTAGGGTTACACAATGTTGACTATTATGAATTTAATAAAAATAAACCTTTGACAGAAAATTAAAGCATTAAAAGGGATTTTTTCTACGGTACAGATTACCTCCTCTCGAAGCGTAATCCGGTATCTATTTACATTAATTTCCTACTCTCGTGACAATTAACATAAATAGATCCATTAAGTTCTATGAAAAATCATGGAATCCCTCAAGTAATTCTGAACTACTCTCGTGATCGGATTCACAGGTTTGAAAAGAATAGATCCGATGTTACGATTCACCTCTCGGTCCTTCTCGCAACGTCTACGACGTAAAATTACGTGGCCAAGGTAAATTATGGAATAAAAACAATTCTATTCAAATCAAATCTATAAAATTCATGTATAAGTTTTAAATCAATATATTCAATCCATAAATCGTCAACGGGCTATTCCCCAAATCCCAAAAATAGAGTTTACTCGTTCATATTCAAAGCAAACATCATGTTCATCAAAGAATTACACATGTAATCTCTCTAAAATAATGCAAAGAGGCACTAGGAAAGCAATTAAAACTCTTCCCCCTTGATCTGGTGATGAAGATGAAGTGATCAAACCCCTCCCTTGCGTGATCTCTTGCCAGATTTTGGCCCTAAAATTGATTTCCGCCGCCGCCACTACAGCCCTTCGTTTTAGTGCCTAGAAGCCCCCCGAAACCCTTCCAAAACCCTTCCTTTTATAGTCTAATCAGTATAGAACCCATCTAGGAAGATTTCTGGAGAGTTTGGTTCAATTCTGGTTCGGTTTGGAGACAAATCGAGTGAGATATGCGAAGGGGCAGAAACTTTCACCATCCGTGATGAGTTTATGGCTTCGGCCGTAAGTCTTTCTGTGTATAAAAACTCCTGCGCACAGAAATATTCATGGACCGTTAAGGATTCACGGCCTCACCCGTGAAAGTTTCTGTGGACTTTTAGACTTAGCCGTTTTTCCGCCCTTTGAAGCCAAAAAATTACGGCCAGCCTAGTAATTACGGCCAAGGTTGTGAAATTCGCGATCTTCACTATTTTGACTCCAAATTTGACGTCTAAGCTCGTGATTTCCTCGGGAATCATATTATGGCTTCAAATCTCCCAAAATCCATCATTTTTTAGCCTTTTTATGTACATTTTCAATAAAACCAAGAAAAGTGAAGATTCTATGCAAAGTGAAGTAAAAACACTAAAAATTGCATAGAATCATTCAATTAAGCCCAAAATATGATGTAAAATATAGGCAAAAACATGGTGTAAATGCAACTCATCAATGGCAAACCTTGGCAGAGGAGGTAGATTCCTTGTGCAACAGGTTCAATTCTTTTAAAATGCAAACTGCTTCTTTTTCTTCTATAGTTTGTGATATATGTGGTAATGATGGACATAATGCTCAAAATTGTAGAGTTATGGGTAATGAAATTGTTAATTCTTTAGGAAACTATAATCAAGGTAGAACTATTGATACCTATTCTAGTACATATTACCCTGGATGGAGAAATCACCCCAACCTTTCATGGAAAAACAATAACAATGTGGGGGGAAACACTAAGAATAAAGGATACTAAAGACCAAATCAGAATTTTAATCAAAATCAAAATCAAAACCAGAATTTTAACATTGAGTCTATGCTTGAGAAGATGATGGCTAATCAAAATCAGTTCATACAAAATAAAAGTAAAGAAATTGAAGATTTTAAGGAAATGGTTAGTCAATTAGCTTCACAAGTAGGATCTTTGACTGCCCACAACAAAATTCTTGAAAATCAAATTGCCCAACAAGCTAGTAGTTCTTACAGACCCCCAAGAAAATTTCCTGCTAAACCTGAAGTAAACCCTAGGGAGCACTGTAATGCTATCATGACTAGAAGTGGGAGACAATTAGGAGAACCTAAAGGAAAAGTTGAAGATAATGAAAAAGAGCTTGATAATGATCATGAAGATGAATTAGAGTTAGGAAAATCTTCTTCACATGAGGAATCCCAAACTAGTTTGCCACCTCAAAAGGGTGATGAACCAAAAGGAGATGAACCATGTGAGAAAGATTATTCTAACCCTAATTCTCCAACACCTTATAGGCCACCTATACCCTTTCCCCAAAGGTTAATGCAAGAAAAGTTAGACAAATAATTTGGGAGATTTCTAGATGTTTTAAAAAAGCTTTACATTAACATTCCATTTACTAGAGCTTTATCTCAAATGCCCATATATGCTAAATTCTTGAAAGAAATATTGACTAATAAAAGAAAAATAGAGGACTATGGCACTGTGGCTTAAACTGAGGAATGTAGTGCTGTTCTCCAAAACAAAATGCCACCTAAATTGAAGGATCCAGGTAGTTTTTCTATCCCTTGTTTTATTGGCAATATGGCTTTTGACCGAGCCTTATGTGATTTGAGGGCTAGTGTGAGCCTAATGCCATTATCTGTCTGTAGGAGATTGGACATGGGAGAGTTCAAGCCAACTTCTATATCTCTGCAACTCGTCGATCGCTCGGTGAAATACCCCATTGGAATTCTTGAAGATGTGCCTATCCAAGTGGGTAAATATTTCATTCCAGTAGATTTTGTAGTTCTTGAGATGGAAGAAGATGCAAAAATCCCCATCATACTTGGTACACCGTTCTTAGCCACTACAGGAGCACTTATTGATGTAAAGAATGGTAAGCTTTCACTTAACATTGGGGATGAAAGAATTGAGTATGACTTGCATGAAGCCATGAATAACCCTTTAAATTCTGAATCTTGTTGTAGTATACATGATATAGATGACATTGTCTATAATCTTAATGATTTATTTGTCGAAACCAATGATTATGACATTGATTTAGACTTCGCTCTTGAAAAAACAAAATCTATGACTGATGAGCTATCAAATTGCAGTACTCGTGACAATGAAAAGAGTGGAGAAGGAAAGGCTCCAAAAATAGAACTTAAGGCTTTACCTGATAACCTTCGTTATGAATTTCTTGGTCCTGATTCTACTTACCCTGTTATTGTTGATGCACAGCTAGGAAAAAGGGAGACATATTTGCTTCTCAAGGAATTAAGAATTCATAGAAAGATAATTGGGTACTCAATAAATGACTTGAAAGGAATTAACCCCTCTTTTTGTATGCACAAGATCTTGATAGAAGAGGAGCACAGGCCACATCCAGATTTCCAAAGAAGACTAAACCCCTCCATGAAAGAAGTTGTAAAGAAAGAGGTTCTAAAATTACTTGATGCAGGTATTATCTATCCTATATCTGATAGCAAATGGTTAAGTCCTGTACATTGTGTTCCTAAGAAAGGAGGGGTGACTGTCATGAAAAACAAAGATAATGAATTGATTCCTGTTAGTACTATTACTAGTTGGCGCATGTGCATAGATTATAGAAAACTGAATGCTGCCACTAGGAAAGACCACTTACCTTTACCCTTCATTGATCAGATGGTTGAAAGATTGATAAACCATTCTCACTTTTGCCTTTTAGATGGATATTCTAGTTTTTTTCAAATTCCTATACATCCTGATAATCAAGATAAAACCACTTTCATGTGCCCGTATGGAACTTTTGCATATAGGAGAATGTCATTTGGTTTATGTAATGCACCTACTACATTTCAAAGATATATGATGGCTATCTTTTATAATTTTATTGAAGATTTTATGGATGTATTTATGGATCATTTCTCTATATATGGTTCCTCTTTTGATGTTTGTTTGGCTAATTTATCTTGGGTTTTGCAGAGGTGTGAAGAAACTAACCTTGTGCTTAATTGGGAAAATTGTCATTTCATGGTTAAGCAAGGGATAGTTTTGGGACACTCGATTTCAGAAAGATGAATTGAAGTTGACAAATCCAAAGTTGAAGTGATAGAGAAATTGGAACCACCCACCACAGTGAAGGAAGTCCGAAGCTTTCTAGGACATGTAGGATTCTACCGGCGATTCATCAAGGATTTCTCTAAACTTGCTAGACATCTTACAAATTTACTTTGTAAAGATGTAAAATTTTCTTTTGATGAAGATTGTTTATCTACTTTTCAAGAACTAAAGAAGGCTTTGGTTTCTGCACCTATCATTCAGCCTCTAGATTGGGAATTACCCTTTGAGCTCATGTGTGATGCCAGTGATTATGCAATTGGAGCAATCTTGGGACAAAGGAAATACAAAGAGCCTTATGTTTTCCATTATGCTAGCAGGACTTTGGATGAGACATAGAGGAATTACACTACCACTAAAAAGGAACTTCTAGCTGTAGTATTTGCCTTTGATAAATTTAGATCATACTTGATCAACTCCAAAGTGGTAGTGTACACTGACCATCCAGAAGTTAGGTACTTAATGCAGAAAAAGGATACTAAACCACGATTACTCAGATTGATTTTACTTTTCCAAGAATTTGATTTGGAGATTAAAGACAAAAAGGGATCAGAAAACCTTATTGCAGATCATCTTTCAAGAATAATAGTAGATACTGAAAAGAATGATGAGATCAATGATTTCTTCCCTAAAGAACAGCTCTTAGCCATTGAACAACTCAGAGCCCCCTAGGATGCTGACATAGTGAATTATCTTGTAGCTAATATTTTCTCTCCTGATTTGAGCTACCAAAAAAGGAAGAGATTTTTTGCTAAGGTGAAACACTATTTTTGGGATGAGCCTTATGTGTTTAGAAGATGTGCCGATGGCATGTTTAAAAGATGTGTACCTGAAGAAGAGGTTGCAGATATATTGCTTCAATGCCATGAATCCTCTTATGGTGGACATGCCAGTACTGAGAAGACTGCTTTCAAAGTGTTACAATCAGGATTTCATTGGCCCACAATTTTCAAAGATGGTAGAAGTTTTGTTTCATCTTGTGATAGATGTCAAAAAATAGGAAACATTAATAGAAGACATGAGATGCCACTGTCCAATATTCTTGAGGTTGAAATATTTGATGTTTGGGGGATAGATTTCATGGGACCTTTTCCATCCTCTGGAGGTAACAAGTACATTCTGGTGGCAGTTGATTATGTTTCAAAATGGGTTGAGGCTCTAGCTTCCCCTACCAATGATTCCAAAGTTGTAGTTAAACTGTTCAAAAAATTATCTTTCCACGAAACGGGACACCACGAGTAGTAATCAGTGATGGAGGTTCGCATTTCATAGAACATAAGTTCTCAGCCCTGCTCAGGAAATATGAAGTAAATCATAGAGTTGCAACACCTTATCACCCCCAAACAAGTGGTCAAGTTGAGATATCAAATAGAGAAATCAAAGGAATTTTGGAAAAGACAGTGTCACGCACTAGAAAAGATTGGACATTCAAACTTGATGACGCATTATGGGAGTACACGACTGCTTTCAAAATGCCCATAGGTATGTCTCATTTTCAATTGATTTATGGAAAATCATGCCACCTTCCTGTAGAGCTCGATCATAGGGCGTACTGGGCAATCAAGATGCTAAATTTCGATTTGAAGAACGCAGGTGAAAAATGGTGATTGCAATTAAATGAGCTAGATGAGATCAGACTTTCTGCATATAAGAATGCAAGAATTTACAAGGAAAGAACTAAAAGATGGCATGATCGACATATTTCCAGAAGAGATTTCCAACCAGGTGACTTTGTTCTTTTATTCAATTCTAAATTGAGACTTTTTCTTAGAAAACTTAAATCTCGATGGTCTAGGCCTTTTCAAGTAAAGAAAGCTTATCCTTACGGAGCCGTAGATATATGGAGTGAGGAAACAGGAGAATTCAAGGTTAATGGTCAGAGGCTAAAGCATTATTATCATGAGGAGAAAATTGAAGAAAAGGAGAGTTTATATTTAGATGAACCATGATCAAATCCGAGTGCAAAAGGGTCAAGCTAATGACCTTAAATTAGCGCTTCTTGGGAGGCAACCCAAGCTTTCTAACTTTATTTTTGCTTTCTTTTATTTACTTTTATCTAGGTTTTCTTTTTAGAACTAATTTTTATTTTTCTTTTATAGGTAAACAAACTTTGGTAGAAAAGACCCAACGGCATGGATTGGAAGAATCTTGTGAGTATCTGTTTCCCTTTCACTATTGCATTACATTAGTGATTCATATTTTTATGAGGATGATTCTTCCATAATTTTTTTTTATCCACCACTGCTACTTCACATGCTTATATTTTTATCTTCAATCCAGTTGTATTACACATGATGATGAGTATATTTTGATAAGAATGATTTATGGCCTTGATCTATTTTTGAGATTATTGTATATGACTTATTTGATAGATTGATGAGTGAATTCAAAATTGTGATTAGAACTAGATCTATCATGTCAAAATTTATTTCTCTTATACATATCTACTTTTGAATATTTTCATTGGTTAAAGAGTGGGATTTTTAGGGAAATTATGTTGTTTGAAGAATTTTATTTAAAAGTGAAACTGCTTTTTGAATAAAATTAGCACATGAGTATGAATTTTTGAATTGACGTCAATTGATTAATCTAATTGTGGTTTTATTTATTTTACTATTTGTTGGGAAGAAATAGTCCAAAATCCAAAAAAATAGTGAGTGAGTGATGTGATCCGAAAGGACAGACTTTTAAATACAACCAGGTAGACTCGTTTCAGGTGTCGCGGCCAAAGGTATTGGCATACAGGGCTATTGTCATTCCCTGGCACTGCTCCAAAAACTTGTTGTCCCTAACTTGTAGTCTCGGCAAGTGTACGGATACTTGAAGTAATAAAGTAAATATTGATCCCCAGAGAGACCTATGTTGTCAAGTACCGAATAATTGATTTCTTCCTATCTAGGCAATCGAAAAAGAGA
Source organism: Costus pulverulentus (assembly GCA_027562315.1). Classification (NCBI taxonomy): domain Eukaryota; kingdom Viridiplantae; phylum Streptophyta; class Magnoliopsida; order Zingiberales; family Costaceae; genus Costus; species Costus pulverulentus. The sequence goes on from JANTFE010018984.1 coordinate 27,337, forward strand.
AAGGCAAGCAGAGAGCGAAAACACACGGGAGAATAATGTCAGAGAGAAATTGGGACTAGGGTTTCATTCTCTTGGATTTCCATGGCTAGATATATAAAGATGTTCATCAATCGAATTCTAACATGATAAAGACTCAATTTACTTCAAAAATGGATTATCTCACTTTCGTACAGATAACCATGCAGAGATAAATCTTCACTATCGTGGAAGATTCATCCCAAGCTGAAGATAAGTAAATCATCAATCAAAGAACTCAAAGATCACTTTCGTGCATCCGAGTACTAAGTTGATTGCCTCGAGTGGAATATCGAGGATCGCTTTCGTGCATCCGAGACTCAACACATGTTTTACCTATGGTTCTCCAATGTTCCGATCCTCACTTTCATGCAAGATCTCCACGTTTGACACAATAACTCGATCCTAAGTTCATTAATATCATCATGGCAATTTAACTTACTAAAATAAAGAAATAAGAACTTAACGTAGTTTCCAACGGTGAGTTCCTATTTGTCACATCCTGTTATCTTTACCCAAACAAGCAACACAAGTCATAGAGGAACAGGATGTTATCACACAGGATCAATGCACACGCTAAGTAAAACCAAGTTCAGGAAAGGTCCGATCAAA
>JANTFE010019002.1:0-11105 GCA_027562315.1 Costus pulverulentus
ATTAGGGCTTGAGATCGGTAAGCTTCGATTGAGAGATTTGATGCTAGATCGATGAGATCAAGAGCATCAAGAGATGAATGGTTAGATCTTGAGCCATTTGGTTTTATAAGATCTAGATCAAGGCTTGGTTTAATTTGGTCTTTGAACCAAATATAATTGAACCGGCACATCACATGAGCGCATGGTTCAAGGGAGAAGAAGTGGTGATCGGTTCACTTGGAGTGAACGCATGAATGTTAAGGGCTTACTATATTTGGAAGTTGCCTTTCCAAAATAGAAGCACGCCTCCACGTTCGAGAGTAACGCTTCTCTCGTCGCCCACCTTCTTCTTTCGCCATCCCTCTCGTCTTGTGTGAGACTTCATGCCAAGGAAGAGGTTCAGAAAACGCCAAGGCATCTCATCTCCTTCACGCGATCAGGAGACTTGCAGATCTTTGCTAGCACAAGGATCGACAAGTAGTAGGCGATCATTCATCTTGTGTGCGCACGCTTTGGAGGAGAGCCACATCGCCCTCTTGCTTCCAAGTCACCATCCAAGAAATGGCAATGGTATGATTTTCATTTGATCTATACAATGATGAAGTTGATCATATATTCATGCATACGATTCTTAGAAACCCTAGCTTCCGCTATGCAAAATTTTATCTGCGCATATTAGGGTTTCGCCCCCCTTATTAGGGACTCTCAACATGCACCCACTCCTCCCCATTATGCCCTTTGGCACCAATGGGAGGAGACTTCTTCCTATTACGACCTTTTAGCCTATTCTCTCTTCATGACAACTTGTTATTGGGCCTCATGGGTAATGAGTTAGCGCAAGCTTCATTACATGGGTTGATTAAGCTATTGGATCAAATCCAAAGCAACCCTAATCCAAATGTGAACAATCTTGGTCAATTTCGGGTCAACCTGCCAAAAATGAAGCTTGGCTCCAATAGGTCTCTTCCTTCTCATCAGGCCCATTGGCGCTGACAAAATCTCCCAAATAGATATGAGTTATCTAATAACTCGATCATAAGGCTTCCCGATCAATATGAGAACACGAGTATCAAGGTGTGCGACCCTATAGGTTCCTCGGACGTTGGCAGTGCTAACCTAAGGTCATCACAAGTAGTGAGTGGCACCTAGCAGTGCATCGCTACTACCCAAGTCATCGGAATGGATATCGACATCGACATCCCTATCGTCGCAACTAGTTACAGATACATCATAGTCGCTTTACCAAACCGATATCTAATTGGATAAGTCTGTCATCACTTGTTTTCACCCAATCACATGGTCATGATTAAATCAGGTTGTCACCTGGTTATGGCTATACACTTTCAATCATAGAACCATAGAGGAGCTCAATGGATATCAAGCTTCCCTCATGAATGGGCAAATCCTCTGTCTGTCCATTGACCTTCTCATAGGGGTCGTGACATACTTAATGAAAATCGTTATTACCTCCCTACTACGGCGATGTGTTAGGTTGTATCAAAGCATGTCCCTGATCATACAGAACGGTCAACGACCTGAAGTCAAGGGATCAATGCATCTCGTGTCACTTGTGAGGATAACTCATGACACCAAGTCATAGCCTCACAGTGAGTTGGTCCAGTATATCAACCACTGGTATACCCATATGTCTGCGTTAGCACCTTGTGCCTAACCAGCCCATATACCAGTCTCACAAGTACCGGAGCTTTCTCATATCTACTCAGGTACATCGAATGGGGATAACCATTTGAGCACAAATCCAATCTTTCTCCAGGGACATTATCATGTAAGTACATATTCACATATGTAGACAAACATTGATAATGACAATGCCAGAATGAATTAGTGTTGCCCGATCGAATTCGCCGCTATTTTGTCGTGTTTTCTATCAATTTTCCTGCACTTTCCGAACTGTTTCTTCTTCCCTCATCTCACGACCCTCTCCCATTTTATGTGCATCGTGTAACAACCCTAGAGTATGGCATAAGGACCCTCCCTCCTATTTGACGCTACATCAGTTCTAGTATCAGAGGGCGTTACGCAATCGATTCTTATTGTCGCGCGATCTGCCCCGTTGCATTGCATATTTCGGCATTTCTCCGGTTTTCCGCATTCCGCATTAGTCGCGTCTCCCTCGTTTGTGCATGGTGACTACACGATCACAAATCATGTCATCCCAATACCCCGAAACCATTCCTGAAACGCAAGAGTCGGTCTAGCCTTTAGAAGGGGATAATTCCCATCTAGAGTCTATGGCTACGCTTGAGGTGCGAATCGATGCCAAGCTTGAGCCCCTGTCCGCACGCGTGGAAGCCCAACAAGCTAGCACCAATGCCACGGTCCAGTAGATCTTGGCCGGAATCCAACACCTCCTTAGTCGCTCTGGACCCGCGGAGCATGAGCGCCCAAGCTCGGTGAACCCTCGGGTATCCGCAAATCCAGCCCCCACTAGAGAATTACCCCCGATGGCCGCACACGCGTGGCGGCGCGTTGACGAGGATGACTGGGGTCACCCGCGACCTCATGAAGTCCCTCGGAACCTAAGTTATGGAGATGATCCCCTTGATGAGGATGACGTTTGGGCCGCAGAAGGGCCTCAGCCCGGTGGTTGTTTTGGTCACGCTTGGGCCGCGCCTCGAACCCCCGCCCAAACCCGCATCGAGCGCCCTCGGGTGGACGATGATTTCTGTTGCTACATTCGTAACACCCCTGCACCATTCACAGGTGGTCTTGACCCCACACAGTTCTTAGATTGGGTCGCGTCCGTCGACGTGTATTTTGGCCTTAGCGATTGGCCTCCGCACTCATGGGTTCGGTATGTGCGCACCTTACTTGAGGGGGCCTGCACGTTTGCATTGGGAAAACCTGGAGCGCCAAAACGCGCAGCAGGCTCTTCCCCCGATCACTGAGTGGGCGGAGATGCGATATCGCCTTGGCGAGCGTTATGTACCCCCTTCATATAGGCAGTGCCTTCTTAATCTGTATAGTAGTCTACACCAAGGGTCGGGTACTGTCGAGGAGTACCGTCTCACCTTCAAGACGTTGCAACTCCGTTGCAATTTGCAAGAGGACCCCGAGTTAGTTTTGTCGAAATTCAAGAATGGGCTCCATGCGGATATCCGCCGAGCCTTACCCGCTTATGGATCGGAGACCCTTAACCAGATTTTTCAGCGCGCTCGAGACATCGAATAAGACCTCCGCGTCGCTGCAAGGCGCAATGACCTTGGCCCACATAGGCATCCTCATGCAGGCAGTCCCCCGCAACCCCACCTGCAACTTGAGCGTCCGGAGCCTGGTCCGGACCCTCGACCCACACCCCCAGCCCTTCAGCCCCTTCGACGCCCACCCCCTGAGGCTTCGCCTTCTCGGCCCACTTGGGAGGAGAAGGGCAAGGCCCCAGCAGTCGGATCCTCAAGCCGTATTACCTACTACAACTGTTTGTAGCCAGGTCACATGTCACGTGAATGTCCCAAGAGGCCCGCTCGAGCCGACACGGGTCAGGCTCGCGTCGCCACTATAACCCTAGCTGAGCACGATGTTGAGGTGGAATGTTACACTAGTGGCGAGGAATCGGGTCCGTCCACAATTGTCGTTCGTTGCAACCTAGTGCAGCCCGCGCCCACCGAGGATTGGAGGCACTCGAGCAGTTTCATGACTTACATTAAGTGCAATGGGCACTCTTGTAAGATCGTCATTGATGGTGGTAGTAGACTATGTTGGGAAACCTCGGGGATATTTTACAATTTTCAGAGATAGAAATTACATAAAACATTGCACAACGGAAGCAATATCCCCGAAACGAGCCAGTCCCAAAAACCTAGTGAAGATCGCATGCGAGGGAGTCGACACGATGAGATAGAATATACCTTAAAGCAAGATGAGGCTGATGTCGTGATAGGCGCCCAAGCGTGCGCCCTCTGTAGTCTCACACACACGGATGCCTCGAGTGCTCTTCTTCCACGCCCGGTGCTAGCCTCGGGAAGAAGATCCAAGGCTTAGTATACCTTCTTCAGAACTTGCGCCAACTCCAATGAGTATGTGCCAAGGATGAAGATGAGGAGAAGCCGCCAAGAACAATTCGTTCTTGCGCCAAGAGGAGGAGAAGAAGAATTGGTTGCGGCTATGGAAGAGAGGAAGAGAACTTGCGCCAAGAGCCTCCAAACTTTTGCCCCTCTCTATTGCTCACGCCTCCAAGGAATAAGTCTGTTGAGAGGGTGCGACAAGGGTCTCTTTTGTAGGGCAAGAGGCGGCTAGGATGATGGCTAGGATCATGCTAAGTGGGCGGCTAGGATGAGAGGGTTTGTAGTAAGAAAAGTCTCCAAGACTTTACCATAAACCCATTCAACCTTGCTATATTTGCCAAGGCCTTGCCTTGCGCCCCAAGCATTGCCATAAAGGTATGCTTTCCACGAATAGATCAAGGGGCTAGGCGCCAATTCCTTCCATGGAAGCAAAAGGCGCCTCCATCACCCCATTATGCCCTTAGGCGCCAATGGGATGAGTTTTCTCCCCATTATACCCTTTTAGCCCTTCTTCTCTTCATGACAACTTATTAGTGAGCCTAATTTAGCAATGGGCCTAGCCCAAAGTCCATTACCCATGTTAATCAAGCTATTGGATCCAATCCATCTTAGCCCAAGGTTAAATGAGGGTAAGTATGGTTAATTTTGCCAATATGCCAAAAACAGAAGTTGGCTCCAATAAGTTTCTTCCAACTCATCAGGCCCATTGGCGCAGATGAAATCTCCAGAATAGATCTGAGTTATCCAATAACTCGATCATAAGGCTTCCCGATCAATACGATAACTCAAGTATCAAGGTGTGTGACCCTGTAGGTTCCTCTGACACTGGCAGTGTTGATCAAAGATCACCACAAGGAGTGAGTGGCACCTAGCAGTGCATCGCTACTACCCAGGTCATTGGAATGGATATCGATATCGACATCCCCATTATTGCAATTAGGTACAGATGCATTCCAATCTCTTTGCCGAACTGATATCCGATTGGACAAGTGTGTCACCACTTGTTTTCATCCAATCTCATGTCTATGACTAAATCGGTCTCAGCTGGGTCATAGAACCATAGAGGAGCTCCATGGATATCATGCTTCCCTTAGGAAGGGGCAAATCCTCTGTCTGTCTATTTACCTTCTCATATGGGTTGTGACATGCTCAATGACAACCGTTATTACCCCCCAACTACGGCGAGGTGTTAGGTTGTATCAAAGCATATCCATAACCATACAGAATGACCAATGACCTCAAGTCAAGGGATCAATGCATCTCCAATCACTTGTGAGGATAACTCGTGACATCAAGTCATCACCTCACAGCGGGTCGACCCAGTATATCCACCACTGATATACCCATATGTCTGCGTTAGCACCTCGTGCCTAACCAGCCCATATACCAGTCTCACAAGTACTAGAGTTGTCCCATATCCACTCAGGTACATCGACTGGGGACTATCATTTGAGCACAGATCCAATCTGTCTCTAGGGACATTATCATATAAGTACATGTTCGCAGATGTAAACAAATAATGATAATGACAATGCCAGACTGATATATATAAATATTAGTCTCAAGTAGTACAATAATGGACGAAAACTAGGTCCTAGGGCATATACACCAACAATCTCTCACTTGCACTAAGACCTAGAGGTTGAGGAATCTCAACCCCATATCTCTAGCGTGACAGTCATGCTTCTGCTGTGCCAAAGCCTTGGTCAATGGGTCTGTCAGATTGTTCTCTATGTCAACTCTGCTAATCTTGACATCACCTCTGTCTATGATCTCTCTGATTAGGTGAAATAATCTGAGTATGTGTTTGGACCTTTGATGAGACCGTGGTTCTTTGGCTTGTGCAATTGCTCCATTGTTATCATAGTAGATTTCAATGGGATCCACTACACTAGGAACCACCTGAAGTTCAGAAATGAACTTCCTTATCCAAATAGCTTCTTTGGCTGCCTTAGAAGTGGTCACATACTCAGCTTCGGTTGTAGAATCGGCAATAGTGGATTGCTTGAAGCTCTTCCAGCAAACAACACCTCCATTCATCTTAAACCCATAGCCGCCCTGCGATCTAAAGTCATCAGGGTTAGACTGGAAAAACGCATGAGTGTAGCCCTACATACTGAGTTCTTCCTGTCCCCCATAGACTAGGAACAAATCATTAGTTCTTCTCAGATACTTCAGGATGTTCTTTATAGCCACCCAGTGCTACACTCCAGGATTGGATTGGTATCGGCTAGTTATGCTCACAGCATAAGCAACATCTGGTCTAGTACACAACATTGCATACATGATCGATCCCACTACCGAAGCATAAGGCACTCGACTCATGTCATTCCTCTCAACCTATGTGGTGGGACACTGGCTCTTTGAGAGAGTAAGGCCATGTCTCACTAGAAGGTACCCTTTCTTGGATTGCTCCAAGTTGAACCTCTCCAGGACCTTATCAATGTAGGTACTTTGACTAAGGGCTAGGAGCCTCTTGGATCTATCCCGGTAGATCCTCACGCCTAGAATATAGGGGTAGGGTCGGCCTCTCCATCACTTGAGGTCATTGGCCATTCTATATGGTTAGGGACTTGCTTTGATACAACCTAACACCTCGCCGTAGTAGGGAGGTAACAACGGTTGTCATTGAACCTATGACGACCCATATGAGGAGGTCAATGGACAAATAAAGGATTTGCCCATTCCGACGGGAAGCTTGATATGCATGGAGCTCCTCTATGGTTCTATGACTGAAAGTGTATGGCCATACCCAGGAGAACCTGATTTAGTCATGACCATGTGATTGGGTGAAAACAAGTGGTGACACACTTGTCCAATCGAATATCAATTCGAAAAAGAGTCTGTAATGCATCTGCACCTAGTCGCGATGATTGGGATGTCGATGTCGATATCCATTCCAATCACCTGGGTAGCAGCGATGCACTACTAGGTGCCACTCATTGCTTATGGTGACCTTTGGTTAGCACTGTCAGCATCAGAGGAACCTACAGGGTCGCACACCTTGATACTCAAGTTCTCGTATTGATCGGGAAGGCTTATGATCGAGTTATTGGATAACTCGGATCTATTTGGGAGATTTCATCAGCGCCAATGGGCTTGATGAGATGGAAGAATGTTATTGGAGCCAAACTCCATTTATGGTAGGTTGACCCGAAATTGACCATGGTTAGTCACATTTGGATTAGGGTTGCATTGGATTGGATCCAAGTGCTTAATCAACCCATGTAATGAAGTTTGGGCTAGCTCATTACCCAATGAGGCCCAATAACAAGTTGTCATGAAGAGGCAATAGGCTAAAAGGGTATAATGGAGAGAAACCCAACCCCATTGGCGCCTAAGGGGCATAATGGGGTATGGGTGGCAAAAATTGCTTCATTTAGAAGTAATATGCACCTAGCCCTTCTCCCTTTGATGGTATGAATTTCTTTAAGGTATGTCTTGGGCTGATATGGTAATTGGGCAATTATGGATAGGTTGAATGAGGTTTATGGTAAAGTCTTGGAGACTTTCCTTGCCTCAAACTCCCTCATCCTAGCCACACACTTGTCATATTCCTAGCCCTTGCCCAAACCGCCTCTTGCCCTATTTATTGGACCCTAGCCGTCCCTCTCTTATTGTTAGAATCCTTGGAGGCATGAGAACACTAAGAATGGCGAGAGCAAGGGAGACATAGGCGCACCTCATCCTTCTTCCATCAAGCCGCAAGTAGTCCTCTTCCTCTCCTCTTGGCACAAGAGGGACTTCACCTTGGCGGCTTCTCCTTCTCCTCATCTTCTTCTTTGTCGCTTCATCCTTGGAGGTGGTGCAAGGTTTGAAGAAGGTGACAAAGGCTTGGATCTTCTTCCCGAGACTAGCACCGGGCATGGAAGAAGAGGACTCAAGGCATCCGTGTGTGTGAGACTGCAGAGGGCGCACGCTTGGGCACCTACCTCGACATCGATCTCATCTTGCTTTGAGGTATTTTCTAACTCATTGTGTCGACTCTCTCGCATGCAATCTTCGCTAGGTTTTTGGGACTAGCTCGTATCGGGGATATTGCTTCAGCTGTGCAATGTATTTGTGTAATCTCTATCTCTGGAAATTGTAAAATAGCCTCGGGGTTTCCCAACGGATAGTTCTATTTGTAACATAAACAACAAAAGGATCAAACTAAGTGGTTCAATTGGTGCTTTCCTATAGCATTGTTGATTAGCCCATATAAACAAGAATCACATCCAATAGCTCCATGCAAATGGGTTGTTAGATTCAAGTTCCTTGGTGAAATTTGATACTTGTGAGCCTTGTTTATTAGGGAAGATGACAATGGCGCCCTTCACCGAGATCAGTGAGAGGGCAGGAGGTTTATTAGATCTTATACACAGTGATGTGTGTGGGCCATTCAGTAAACAAGCCAAAAGAGGGTACAACTACTTCATCACATTTACGGATGACTTCAGTTGATATGGTTATGTCTATCTGAATCCTTTGAGAAATTCAAGGAGTTCAAAAATGAAGTAGAGAACTAGCTTGGAAGATCCATTAAAACTCTTCAATCAGATCGTGGTGGAGAGTACTTGAGCGGTGAGTTCTTTGACTATCTGAGAGAGTGTGGAATTCTATCCCAACTCACTCCTCCTGAAACACCTCAATGGAATGGTGTGTCTGAGAGGAGAAATCGAACCTTCTTTGACATGGTTCGATCTATGATGAGTCATGCAACTCTACCACGCTCATTCTATGGTTTTGTACTTGAGATAGCTTCTCTTATACTGAATAACGTTCCATCTAAGAGTGTCTCCAAGATACCATATGAGGTATGGAGAGGGACACGCCCTAACCTCTCATTTATTAGAATCTGGGGATGTGAGGCTTATTTCAAACGTCAGGATTCTTGCAAGCTAGAACCTAGATCTGATAAATGTGTATTTGTGGGGTATCCTAAGGAAACTAAAGGATACAACTTCTATGTTACCACCGTGAACAAAGTTTTCGTTGCTCAGGGTACTATCTTTCTAGTGAGAGAATTTCTCATTAGAGAAGTCAGTGGGAGGAAGTTTGACTTGGACGAGGTCCAAGTGCAACCACAAGACACAGAGATGGAACCTGGGCCACTTGCACCATTTGCTAGGTAGTCTGAGGCTCAGACACAGGTCCCACGTAGGTTTGGGAGGATTCATTGTGCACCTAAGAGGTATGGGTCGCTGCCGCCCCAACACAACGAGATCTTCATCATTAAGGATGAGCCTAGAACTTATGATGAGGCGGTCAATGGACCAGACTCTGAGAGATGGCTTGAGGCCATGTAATCCGAGATTGATTCCATGTCAGCTAATGAAGTCTAGGATTTCGCTGAGCTGCCTGATGGGGTAAAACCCATCGGGTGCAAATGGGTCTTCAAAAGGAAGACTGACATGGATGGCAACATAGTTACCTACAAGGGTAGACTAGTGACTAAAGAATTCAAACAAGTCCACTGGGTGGACTATGATGAAACCTTCTCACCTGTTGCCATGATCAAATCCATTTGGATTCTGCTTGCTATAGCTAAATATCATGACTATGAGATATGGCAGATGGATGTTAAGACAGCATTCCTTAATGGAAGGCTGACAGAGGATGTGTCAATGATACAACCTGATAGTTTTATCCATCCTGTAGATGCCGATAATGTTTGTAGGCTAAAGAAATCCATTTATGGATAAAAGCAAGCATCTCGAAGTTGGAAACTTCAGTTTGATGAAGTAGTGAGAGATTATGGCTTAATGAAAAGTGAAGATGATGCCTGTGTATACAGAAAATTCAGTTGGAGCTTGGTGACTTTTCTGGTCTTGTATGTCGATAACATACTACTCATCGGAAACGACATCCCTAGTCTTCAGTCTGTGAAGACATAGTTGGGGAAGTATTTCGAGATGAAAGACTTAAGGGAGGCCACCTATAACCTAGGCATGAGTATCTACCGAGACAGATCTAAGAGGCTCCTGGCCCTTAGCCAGAGTACCTACATTGATAAGGTCCTGGAGAGGTTCAACTTAGAGCAATCCAAGAAGGGGTACCTTCCAGTGAGACATGGTCTTACTCTCTTAAATAGCCAGTGTCCCACCACACAGGCTGAGAGGGAAGACCTGAGTCGAGTGCCCTATGTTTCGGTAGTGGGATCGATCATGTATGCAATGTTGTGTACTAGAATAAATGTGGCTTATGCTGTGAGCATAACCAGTCGTTACCAATCCAATCTAGGTCTGTAGCGCTGGGTGGCTGTAAAGAATATCCTTAAGTATATGAGAAGAACTAAGGATTTGTTCTTGGTCTACGGGGGACAGAAAAAGCTCAGTGTTCAGGGCTACACTGATGCGTCGTTCCAGTCTGACCCTTACGACTTCAAATCACAGGCTGGCTATGTGTTTAAGAATAATGGAGGCGTTGTATGCTCGAAAAGCTTCAAGTAATCCACCATAGCTTCAACCTAGGCTGAGTATGTGGCCACTTCAGGTGGTTCCAAATGCAATGGATCCCATTGTGCTCTACTGTGACAACAATGGGGCAATTGCACAAGCCAAGGAACTAAGGTGTCATCAAAGGTCCAAACACATACTCAGAAGATTTCACCTCATTAGAGAGATCATTGACCGAGGTGATGTCAAAAGTAGCATAGTTGACATAGAGAACAATTTAGTAGACCCACTTATCAAGGCTTTGGCACAGCAAAAGCATGATGGTCATGAAGAGTCCCCTTCAAGGGGGAGCGAAACCCTAATCAGGTGGCGCATAAAACTTTCATAGCGGAATTTAGGGTTTCAAATGATCTTTCGCAAGAACATATGATCAACTTAAATAATGTTTGGATTCATACCATACCCATTTGCGTTGGATGGCGATTTGGAAGAAGAGAGAGCAACGTTGATCTCCTCCAAAGAGTTCACACACAAGATGAAGATCACCTACTCCCTTGGCGTTCCTTGTGCTAGCAAGTCTCCAAGGTTTATCTTGTCGAATGGAAGGGAATGATGGACAAAGACTCTCTTGGGCGAACTCTCTCCTACGTTAACCCCCTTTTGCAAGAGTGTCTCGTCGAGAGGAAGAGGCAAGAGGAAGTCACGAAACCGAAGTGGAGACGTTTTC
>JANTFE010019002.1:11205-46704 GCA_027562315.1 Costus pulverulentus
CAGCCTAGCTGAACAGCATTGAGACATTATTCAGAAGTACACTTATTGCAGCAGACAATGTAACATACTGAATAACAACCATTTCCTTTATAAACATAAGAGTTTATACATGATACTGAAAGAATCCCAAGGCCTCAAACATTAGCCTTAAGGGCATACCCCAACAGGTCATGCTAGGGATATAGGGTTGAGGTTCCTCAACCTCTAGGTCTAAGTGCAAGTGGTAGAGTGTTGGTGTGTATGCTCTGAGACCTAGTATTGTCTATCTTTTATACTACTTGTCATAGATAGATAGATAGATATAAATATATATATATCATTCTGGCATTGTCATTATCAAGGTTTGTCTACATTTGCGATTGTGTACTTACATGATAATGTCTCTGGAGACAGATTGATTCTGTGCTCAAATGGTTGTCCCAGCCAATGTACCTGAGTGGACATGAGACAATTCTGGTGATGTGGGGTGGGGAGATGAAATATGAAATAGCTTGAAAATTAAAATCTAAGGAAACAAACATGCTAGCATGCAAGAACTAACGTGTTTTCAAAAAAATATGTTTTTGGTATTTTTTGATCAAAACTGAATTATGCTTGTATTTTAACTATAAATTCTAAACATGGATTCTAAAAACTACATTACACTAAACATGTGATCTAAGGCTAAACATGCAACTAACATTAGGTTAACATTAAGCATGCGATTCTAAAGACTAAGCAAACCTATGGCTAAACATGCATTTCTAGAACATTAAAGACAATATTGTAAAGAAGCACTCACCGTGCGATCCTTGAGAATAGCAGGATCGTCCTTCCCGATCTTCAACGGTCCTACTCTGATGGAAGGAATTGCTTCATTACAAACACACCAACACAACAAACTCACACATGCGTGAGCATCAAATAAAATTTGAAGTCCAAGTCCTTTACAATGAAGAAATCAAAAGGGGAGGCTAAGCCTCCAAGTTCCTCTTGCCTAAACAATAATAAGACTATTCTAAAGAGGGGAAGAGGAGAGCGTGCATCAACATGAGTTCATGGTGGCCATGTGGTCCTTCAAATCCTTACACCATCTTCCTACAAGACAAAGAACAAGGTGTAGTAAGATACTGAAACAAACAAGGTGTTATGAAAGAAGCACTATCATTAGAGGACTATAATACTTAGCTTGCGTTTGGTAGGAGGCCGAGAGTCACAAGAAGTCCTTTTTGAAGAGGTTGCGCCACTAAGGATTGAAGATGATGGAGGTGCACGAAAAGAGATTAGAGAAGATGGTGATGCGCCACAAGTTGTTTGAAGAAGTTATTTATTGCGCCAAGTGCTGGTGATGAAGAACTTGATAGAGAGGTTAGCGAAGGGAACCTTGGCCCTTGGGAAGAAGTGAAGATAGGTGACACAAGCACCCTAGAGGAGAAGGGGATAGGGAAGGGGGTGACACAAGCACCCAAGGTTTCCTAGGAAACTATTCGACATTTTATTATTCAATAGCTAATTATTACATGCAAGATTACAAGTTTTGTAGGCATTTGCTCAACGTTTACAAAAGAGCAAAATAAGAAAGAAATTTGAGGCCTTCAATGACATGGAGTTGGCACTTGCAATCTTTCCAAATCTTGACCAAGGGTTATGGAAATATTTTGAATTTTGAAGGCTTAGTCGGCTTGAATAATGAGGGAGGAGCTTTGTGGTGTTGGCTATTTCCTTTTTGGCTTTGATGAGTTTTGGAATTGCTTTGGGTGAATTCTTCTATGCTTGGACAAATATGGAATCCTTTTGGTGGCTTTGGCGCATTCTCCTTTGCTTGGGCGAAAATTGCATTGAAGAGATTCCATAATTGGCTTCATGAGGTGGCAAACTCCTTTGGTGGCAATTTCTTCTTCCTTGATTTGAGGCTTGAATAATGGATCTTGATTAATTCTTCAATGATGTGCGCATATGAATTGTGGTGGCTGAAATCTTCCTTGATTGATGAGACATATAAATAAGGAAAGGTGAGATGAAGTGCTTCATCTCAAGTCTTCACTTTGAACTTGGCTTTGAAGTGGTGTGCCATAATTGGAGCTAGCTTAGTTGAGTGAGCTTTGAGATAGCCTTGAGCTTGTCCACAAGACATGTAAATGCCATTACACTACTCCTACTATGATGAAACATGACGCCATGCACTAATTCTACTATGATGGAACATAATTTCATTAAAGAAAAATTACAAAACAAAGTACAAAACTTACCAAATGTACCTACATGATGCATGCAATGCAAAGGTGCCTTAGGGTACCCATAGACTAGGGTAGCCTTAAGCTTCATTTATATTTTCGTGGGTCATGATCTCTAAGGCAATGTTTGGGGCACATATGGCTTGAATAACTTATTTGGTAAGTGGCAAGTGCATATGGAAGAGTGGAAGAGGTTAATGGGATAGTCTTGGAGACTTTCCTTGCACAAAACCCTAATTATTCCAATAACCTAACCCTAGCCGCATACACCCTTCATGACTTGCGCCAATGGTGACATGAAAATTCATAGCATATTTTGTGTCATTTGATAGGTCTTTTGTGTCATATTCATGATCTTTTGCTTATTTATATGTCTTATTTATCAAATATTGCGGAATCTATACCTTTTTCTGTTTTTGATCATTTTTAGGTAAAAAGGCATTATTTTTAAGTGTTTTCAAGTAATTCAGATAAATAGATGAATCCCCATCATCAAGAGAAGATTACATGTCAAATTTTACAAAGATTGGAGCTTTAGACCAAAATTACGGCAGGGCCATAATCTAAATTACTGTACCATGGTTTCACTGAACCTACAGAATAAACCACGGCATGGCCGTAATTTTTGAGCACTACCATAATTTGGGTCGATTTCTGTACAAAAAGTTTTGCAGAGTTTATGGCACTACCGTAACCAATATTACGGATCGTAATTTCAGTCAATTTCTGACCCAAAAGATTTGTAGAAAATATTGCACCGCCGTAATGCATATTACAGGCTGTAATTCTAGTTGATTTCTATATAGAGAACTTTGTTGTTATTACGGCAGTGCTGTAACGATTTATACGGTCGTAATTCTAACCCGGACGGCTGACTTTCCCTGACTTATTGAAGCCCAATTTTTGCGTGGATGATTGCAGACGATCTAGACCATCAATTGGAGATCTGTAAAAAGGAAAATACTCGTCAGACTGAGGAGGGGAGACACACATGAAAAGCCCCAATTTTGATCAACGTTCGAGAGAGAAATCACGATATTCACCGCCGCCCTAGGTTTCACCGCCGTGAAGTGTACAGTGCATCTCTGGCTGTGAAATTTGAAATGAAGCTGTACCTAGAGGAGGAGGACATACCCCAGAAGTTTCAGAGCGAAAGGAGAACGATTGGAGGAGAAATCAATGAAAGAAGCGTCACCGCTACTGTTCATTAAGCGAAATTATGGCTATAATTTTCATTATAGCCATGTTGTTGGAGATCCATGAGTAAAACTAGTGTAGAGACTCGGATGCACGAAAGTGATCCTTGAGACTCCACTAAAGATTTTCAACCTAGAATTCGGATGCACGAAAGTAATATTTGAATTCTCTGATTGATGATTTACTTATCTTTAGCCTGGGATAAATCTTGCGCGAAAGTGAGGATTTATCTCTGCGTGGTTATCTGCACGAAAGTGAGATAATCCTTTTATGAAGTAAAGTAGGTCTTTATTTTAGCAAGATTTGATTGACGAACCTTTTATATATCTAATCATTGAAGTTAAGGTGGATGAAACCCTATTCCCATGTATCTCTCTGATTATCTCCTGAGCATATTCTCTGCATAGTTTACTTTCATCATATTTGTCTTGCTTAGCTAGCGAGACAATAATTATTTGGTAATTAACAATAAGGTCTCTGTGGATCGATATTTTTATTACTTCGATAATTCCGTGCATGTGCGGAATCCTATCAAGTTTTTGGCGCTGTTGCCGGGGATTAGTCCAGGGTACACGCCAAACAACTTTGGGTCTATCAAGTTTTTGACGCCGTTGCCGGGGACCATAGTTTTGTTAATATAAAAATAGTTGTTAGTATTGCTAGACTAAGTTTTGTTTGCTTTATACTTAACTTTGTTTTATGTTTTTGCAGGTTTTGGATATTCACAGTTGTGGCAGAACTGTGATTTCTGAAATTTTTATTTGCTTGTGTCTTTATATATTCTGGAAAAAAAATCTTATTTGATTGGTGTTGGATTATCTTTTTGGTAGATTTGAAGATATGTCTTTTTATCAAAATTCATCGGCTTCTGAAAGAGGTCAGGTATACATGCAACAAGGTGAGCATAAAGATTATTCACAGATGTCTATTGTAGAATTAGCTAAATTACACTCTTATTCTATGACATGTAATATTTGTAAGTCTTCTGATCATTATGCTTATGAATGTCAATTTTGATATCATGCAAATTCTAATTCACCGTGCTAATTCACCGTGCTATCAAGATGATCATTATGATTCTAATTGGGAAAATCAAACTTCTTTTTATGATAATTGCTCTGATCATGTTTCTGTGCCATGCTTTGAGGATACTGAAATATCTAGCCTAAAATCCATGTGTAAAAAATTCATGGCTGATTGAGAAAGATTTTTCGCTAAACAAAATCAATTTTTAGACCAAATGCTTGCAAATCAAAGAAAGCATCTTGATGATCTTAAGGGTTCTGTTAATCAAATTTCTTATCAAGAAGAATCTTTGACTGCTAATGCTGAATTGCTAGAAACCCAAATTGCACAACAAGCATGGTTATTTGAGTTTGATACTGAAAAACTTGATTTAGAAAATTCCCTCTGCGATCATGACTGTTTTGAGATTGAGCCTTATGTGAATATTCATGAATTTGATTGTAAAATTGATTCTTCTGATAATTTAATTGTGGAAAAGATTGGGGAAACTGAAATTGAAAAACCCTCTTTTGATGAAATTGATTCTTTTGATGTTATATCATTTATGGTTGAATCTGATGAGTTTGATAAAGGGTTGAAAATTACAGACATTGATGAGCCCCACTTTGATTTTGGTGATATTTTGGAAACTAATGATAAATCTCTTGTGGTTAATTCTGATTCTATTAATTCTTTTTCATATGATTCTAATTTTGACTTTTCTGATGATGAATTATTTGTGGGGAGGTATGAGGAAATTGATTTAGAAGAGTCTCATCTTGATTTTGTTGATAATTTTGATATTGAAAAATTGTTTGATGATGAACATGAGGAAATTAAAAAAGATTTGAATGTTACAAACACTAAAGAATCTCACTATGATGTTTTACCCTTATCTTCTATTGAATCTTTTGATGAATTTAAAATTTTGATTTTTATTGAGGAGCCTAATGAAATACATAAAAATTATTATGATGATCCAATGCTTGAATATTTTGATATAAGTCCTATTGTGATTGAAGGTATAATTTTGAAAAAAGGACTAATGATTCTGCTTATTGATAAACATAGGAAGATCATTGAAAATTTTGATTTTGATTTCCGCATATTTGAGAGAGCCACTTCAATTATGATTTACTTGAAATTTTGGATATCTGGATTAGTGGATGAACTTTTTGGACAGCGGAAAAGAAAGAAATTACATGCTATATATTTTGGTACTGATTCACCTACTTCACCATGATGTTTGAGTTTTGGTCAAGCTATGGACCTAAAATTAGCGCTTTTTCAGAGACAACCCAAGCACTTTTGCTTAGTATAGTTGCTTTTATTTTAGTTAATTTTTAGGATTAATTTTTCTTTTTGTTTTGCAGGGAAAGCAATTTTTTGCGCAAAATACGGCACTGCCGTAATCTATTTCACGCCCGTAATCTGTGTTGATTTCTTCTCCCAAGAGTTTTATGGATTTTACGGTGGTACCGTATTCTCTTTACGGTACCGTATTTTCTGACCGTTTTAAACTTCACGTGCTGTAATCTTGAGGGTTTTCATTTCTGAAATTTTGTGAAATTACGGCACTGCCGTAAATGATTTCACAGTACCGTATTTTAAAACTGCAGTTTTCTTATTGATTATGTGTTTTCTCGCTATGATTTTAAGAAACTAGGTTGCAAAAATTTTTGATCTTTGAAACAACATGGACGTACTCATCTTTGTCTATCATCTGGATATTTTTCTGAATTTTAAAGTTCATGGATCATTCTAAAACACATAGCAACTTTTTTATTATGATTAATTTCTACAGCAATTTTTTCTGACTGTTCTGACTAGCACTTTTGCTGCCACTTTTTGAGATGTTTCGGTGACTTGAAACTCAGATTTTCCACTTGGAATTGAAAGATCGTGTGTCATTCTATCTTGTGGATAAATTATTTTCATGAAAATATTTTCTGATCATTCTATGACACATAACAACTTTTTGAATTTTATTAACTTTTGTGTAGTTTGTGCAGTTTTTAATGTGAGTAGCCTTCTTTCTACTGATGCCCTAAATTTCTGATAGATTTTGATCCTTTGATTTTCACACGTCTAAAAAGAATATCTCTTATTCTATTACGTGGTTCTGTCCATTTTCTATTTGGATCATTAAATCTTATTTTTGGGTAGGGCTACTTTTCATAAAAAATTCAAAAACTACACTATTTGCTTGCAACTTGTTATTGCTTCTTTTGCCTCCAGATTCAGAAATTTTCAAGGGAAACTGTCTTCCACATCTTGCGGAGCAACACCAGCAGCTTCATGCTTCTTCTACTGCCTCTATTTCCATTGATTTGAATTATTTATGCAGTAGACTCTTCATTAGCGACTGATTTTTTTTTCTATGCAGTGCTATCTCTCGCACCACCGGCTGACGATCTAACCTATAGGACTGTATTCTCTAGCAGGCCACTAGAGATTACTCACTCCATTGTCGGCACCATCATTGCTAGTAGCTTTTCAGCTAGCATCTATTCCACCTCTGCTCGCCTGCATTCGCATCTTTCAGACCTCTGGCTACATCTCTGATTCTCCCTTGAAAATTATTTTTATTATTATTTTCAAGACTTTTTTTGATCTGAGCCTTATGTGAGCCTAATGTACCTTAAATTTTGCAGAAAAATTTCAAAAGGCATATCTTTGGACCCAGCTGCATTGGCCTAACAATGATTGAGCATGATCTATATAATTTTGTGAGTATCACTGGCACTCTCTTATTAATGACTATTTCATATAGTGCATCTTTGTCTTTATCATATTTATACTACTTATTGGTTTTCTCTTGATAAATGATTTTATGGATATATGGAACTCATTGTTTTGATGATGATATTATTCAAATGTGTTGTTAAAATTGATGAAAGCATATGATCCACTCTCTACTATATGATGGCAAGATTTATTGATAAAATGTCTTCCTTGATTATGTGAGTATTTATACTTGTGATTAGAGAAAAACACTATCATGTTAGATTTATTTCTTCAATGCATATCTATTTTTGAAATTTGACATTGGTTGATGCATGAAATTTTTGGTAGATGTGTTATTTGATGAATAAGATCTAAAGGTAAAACTACTCTTTTAAATAAAATGAGCATATGAGTATGATTTGTGAATTGATATCAATTGATCAACCTAGTAGATGTTTAGTCTATTTTGCTATTTGTTGGGAAGGAAGAATCCAAGATCCATAAAAATAGTGAGAGACTCCCCTACTTGGGCACTATGTAAAATTGATAGTGGTACCTAAGACATGGGTTGAAGTCTATGCATGAAAAATAATGAGAGTAAAAAATAATAAAACTCCTCTACTTGGCACTGTGTAAAATTGACAGTGGTACCGAAGACAAGAGTTGAAGTCAAAAATAAAAAGTGTGTATCTAAGTGGGTACATGCCATCGTTACAAAAAAAAAGTCATGTGTGGAAAAATATCTTGGAAACCTAATTCCTGTAAACAGAAGCATGATAGATTTGAACTGAAAACTGGGTGAAATCATGAGATTGAAATTTTTATTTATTATACAAGATGCAAAGTTTTATTTGATTGAGTTGTGGATCTATAGGGTTAAGTTCTAAGGATGATATGTTTATTATACAAAATGCCATTTTTACGAGTCCGAATCTTGCGTGGGCCATAACTTTTGATCCAGAGCTCCACATCAAAATCTGAAATATGTTCCAAACTCGTCTTTAAGAGGAGAAGACGCATGAAGTGAAATGACCAATTTTTATCCAGTATCGAAGGAGCAATCGCCAGAGAGGGGGCTAGGGTTTGTCCTCATACCGAGAGGCATAGAGGGCACCTTAGGTCGTGATTTTTATGCAAAAGCTTCTTCTGGAGGAGAGGAAGACACCACAGAGGTTTCAGAGCGTTTCGAGTCCGATCGGAGGAGAAATCAACAAAACAGCGGTGATAGTTCTATTCATCGAAGCAAATTACGGCTGTAAACTCTTTTACAGCCGTGTTGTAACGTTGTTTCTCCTTTCCTTTCATTTTCTGATCATTCTAAGACCATGATTTATTGTATCTCTTTCTCCATGCAAGCATAATACTCTTTTGGGACATGGGGTGTAATCCCCTTGATTCTTAATGATTAGATAACTCTTCTATTTTCGTCATGATAATTTTTTCTATGATAATTTTACTTTTGTGATAGATTGTGCTTATACTCTCTATAAGTCAATGTTACTAATTATGTTTTTAGAGTTTTCGCAATGACACTGAAAGGTGATTTGCTTGAGAACTTGGAATCCTAGAATTGCATGTTAGGATCTCTTCCTTAGGTTAGATCTAATTTTATCTGTTCTAGTAAATTAATTGCCATGACTATAACATGAATCTATAGATCGAGTCTATTTGTCAAACGTGGAGATCTTGTGCGAAAGCAAGGATCGGAACGTTGGAGATCCATGAGTAAAACTAGTGTAGAGACTCAGATGCACGAAAGTGATCCTTGAGACTTCACTAGAGATTATCAACCTAGAATTCGGATGCACGAAAGTGATCTTTGAATTCTCTGATTGATGATTTACTTATCTTTAGCTTGGGAAAAATCTTGCGCGAAAGTGAGGATTTATCTCTGCTTGGTTATCTGCACGAAAGTGAGATAATCCTTTTATGAAGTAAATTAGGTCTTTATTTTAGCAAGATTTGATTGACGAACCTTTTATATATCTAATCATTGAAGTTAAGGTGGATGAAACCCTAGTCCCATGTATCTCTCTGATTATCTCCTTAGCATATTCTCTGCATAGTTTACTTTCATCATATTTGGCTTACTTAGCTAGCGAGAAAATAATTATTTGGTAATTAACAATAAGGTCTCTGTGGATCGATATTTTTATTACTTCGATAATTCCGTGCACGTGCGGAATCCTATCAAGTTTTTGGCGTCGTACCGGGGGTTAGTCCAAGGTACACGCCAAACAACTTTGGGGCTATCAAGTTTTTGGCGCTGTTGCCAGGGATTAGTCCAAGGTACCCGCCAAAAAACTTTGGGGCTATCAAGTTTTTTAGCGCGGTTGCCGGGGATTCGTCCAAGGTACACACCAAAAGCTCCAAACTTGGTTAACTGTCGAGAGAGAATTCGGAGTACACGCCACCACCTAGGGTTTCGCCATCGCGCTCGATCAAGACGATCTCCGGCCGTGAGTCTTCTACTGAAGCTTCACCTGGTGAATAAGATGACGTGCCAGAAGTTTCAGATTGAAAGGAGACAAATTGCAGGAGAAATCATAGGAAGAAGGATCACCACCACTGTTCACGCCTTCTTCTGCAAAATACAGCTGTGAAATACTTCACAGCTGTGCCTTGTTTTCTAAAAACTCTTCCTTTTGTTGATTTTCGATTTTCTGAAATTATGGAATATTGTATTTCCTTCACCATGCTAGCTTAAATTACTCTTGGGACATGGGGGAGTAGTTCACTTGATTTTTAATGATTAGATAACTTCTTTCTCACTATTTCGTTGCGTTTAATCTTAGCATGATGATTTTGCTCTTGTGATAATTGTGCTTAGACTCTCTATAGATCCATGTTACTAATTATGTTCTTAGAATTTTCGCTATTGACTGAAAGGTAATTGCTTGAGAATTTGGAACGCTAGAATTGCATGTTAGGATCCCTTCCTTAGGTTAGATCTAATTTGATCTGTTCTAGTAGATTAATTGCCATGATTATAACATGTATCTATAGATCGAGTCTATTTGTCAAACGTGGAGATCTTGTGCGAAAGCAAGGATCGGAACATTGGAGATCCAAGAGTAAAACTAGTGTCGAGACTCGGATGCACGAAAGTGATCCTTGAGACTCCTCTAGAGATTATCAACCTAGAATTGGGATGCACGAAAGTGATCCTTGAGTTCATTGTTTAATAATTTATTTATCTTCAGCGTTGGGATGAATCTTGCGCGAAAGGGAGGACAAATCCCTATGCGGTTGTTTGCACGAAAGTGAAACAATCCTTTTATTAAGTAAATTACATCTTCATCATGATAAAATTGAACTGACGAAATCCTTATTCATATCTAGTCATAAAAGTTAAAGTGAATGAAACCCTAGTCCCAGCTTTCTCTCTGATAGTTTTCTCTCGTTTATTTGCGATATTTGCTTGACTTTAATTCGATTGCCTAGATACTGAAAAATCAATTATTTAGTATTTGACAACGTAGGTCCCTGTGGATTCGATACTTTCTTTATTACTTCGTATACCCATGCACTTGCGGTTTAACATCAAGTTTTTGGTGCCGTTACCAAGGATTAGTCCAAGGTACACGCGTGCTAGACTTATAGTGTTCCCTTTCGGGCAATCAAGTTTTTGGTGCCGTTGCCCGAAAGGGAACACTACAAGTCTGGCATGCGTGTACCTTGGACTAATCCCCGGCAACGGCACCAAAAACTTGATAGGATTCCGCAAGTGCACGGAATTATCGAAGTAATAAAAATATCGATCCACAGAGACCTTTTTGTTAATTACCGAATAATTATTTTCTCGCTAGCTAAGTAAACCATATATGATTCAAAGCAATAATGGAAATAACACAAAAGAAAATCGGAGAGATGAATTGGGACTAGGGTTTCATACACCTTGATTTCAATGACTAGATATGAATAAAAGGTCGTCAGTCAAATCACGTTAAGATAAAGACCTAATTTACTTGATAAAGGTATTGTCTCACTTTCGTGCAAACAATCATGCAGATAACTGATCCTCACTTTCGTGCAACATCTATTTTCAATGTTGTAGATAAGTAAATCATCAATCAAAGATCACAGTGATCACTTTCGTGCATCTAGATTCTAATTTGATTGATAGTCTCAAGTGGAATCTCAAGGATCGCTTTCGTGCATCCGAAACTCAACATAAGTTCTACTTAAGGCTTTCTAATGGATCGTTACTCACTTTCGCGCAATAACTATCAACGTTTATAACATTAATTAAATCCTAAATCGATATTATCAAACATAGCAACAAATCTACTAGAACAGATCAAATTGGATCTAACCCAAGGAAGGGATCTCAACATGCAATTCTAGGGTTCCAAGTTCTCAAGCAAATCACCTTTCAGTCTCATTGCGAAAACTCTAAAGCATGGATAATAACATAGATCTATGGAAAATTAAAGACAATTCATCACAAAAGTACAATTATCACAACGAAGATTATTATAACGAAAGAGAAGAATTATCTAATCATTAAAATTCAAGGGGATTACACCCCATGTCCCAAAAGAGTATTAAGCTTATATGGAGAAAGAGATACAATAAATCATGGTCTTAGAATGATCAGAAAATGAAAGGAAAGGAGAAACAACGTTACAACACGGCTGTAAAAAGAGTTTACAACCGTAATTTGCTTCGATGAACAGCGCTGTCACCGCTATTTTGTTGATTTCTCCTCCGATCGGACTCCAAATGCTCTGAAACCTCTGTGGTGTCTTCCTCTCCTCCAAGTGAAGCGTCTGCATGAAAAACATGGCCTAAGGTGCCCTCTACGCCTCTCAGCGTGAGAACAAACCCTAGCTGCCTCTCTGGCAATTTCTCCCTTGATACTGAATAAAAGTTTTTTTTTCACTTCGTACGCCTTCGCCTCTTAAAAACAAGTTTAGAACATCTTTCGTATTTCAATTTGGACCTTTGGATCAAAAGTTATGGCTCACGCAAGATTCGGACTCGTAAAAATCACGTTTTTGACTGGGAATTACGGTAGTGTAATATCTCATGGCACTGCCGTAAAATAGCTTGAGTGTTTTGTTTTGGAAACGCTGCAAAATACGGCCCGTAATTTGGTTTACGGCAGTCCCATAATCTCGGTTGAACTTTCTAGTCGGAATATGTCTGGAAAATACGGCCCTTGTTGAAGTTTACGGCAGTGCCGTAATTTCAGCAAAGGTTTCTGTTCTAAAGACGCTCCAAAATACAGCAGTGTAATTCTTTACGGCCGTGCCGTAAAATCACAAAATACGGCCGTGTTCTTGATAATACGGTAGCCTCAAAATACGGTACCGTAAAATCCTTTACGGTACTGCTGTATTTTGGTTCCTAGCCTCGATTTGCATGAAATTTCTTGTGTATCTTCCTCTTGATTATGGTAGTTCTTCCATGTGTTTGATTTTGCTTGAAAACGCCCAAAATAGTGCCTTTTTGCCTGAAAATCATGAAAAACCAAAATAGGAGTAGACTTCGCAATATTTGATGAATTTAACATGAAAACAAGCAAAAGGTCTTCAATTTAGCATCAGAAGATATCTAAAATGATACAAAATATACTACATATTTTGGTGTCATCAAACACATAAGGCTCAAACTTTGCTTGTCCTCAAGCAAAAATCAAAAGTTGATTAAAAGAATAACCTTTTCATGCTCAATAAATTTCAAAAATACAATCATGAATGAAAAATTCCATCAATTGATTTATAAAACTTCAAGCAAACATATCATTCTTATAATTCAACCCTCTAGATCCACAATTCAATCAAATAAAACTTCGCAACTTGTATAATAAATAGAATTATCAATCTCATGATTTCACACAGTTTTTAGTTCAAATCTATCATGCTTTTATTTACAGGAATTAGGTTTCCAAGATCTTTTTCCACACATTTTTTTTATGTATTTTGTTTGTTTTTGTGAAGATAGCATGTACCCACTTAGATACACACTTTTTATTTTTGACTACAACTCTTATCTTCTGTACCACTGTCAGTTTTACACAGTGCCAAGTAGAGGAGTATTATTATTTTTCACTCTCATTATTTTTCATGCATAAACTTCAACCCATGACTTAGGTACCACTATCAATTTTACATAGTGCCAAGTAGGGGAGTCTCTCACTATTTTTATGGATCTTGGATTCTTATTTCCCAACAAATAGCAAAAATAGACTAAACATCTACTAGGTTGATCAATTGACATCAATTCAATAATCATACTCATATACTTATTTTATTCAAAAGAATAGTTTCACCTTTAGATCTTATTCCTCAAATAACACATCTACCCAAAATTTCATGCATCAACCAATGTCAAATTTCAAAAATAGTTATGCATTGAAGAAATAAATCTAACATAATAGGGTTTTTCTCTAATCACTAGTATAAATACTGACATCATCAAGGAAGATATTTTATCAATAAATCATGCCATCATATAGTAGAAAGTCGATCATATGCTTTCATCAATTTTAACAATACATTTGAATAACATCATCATCAAAACAATGAGTTCCATATATCCATAAAATCATTTTTTCATGAGAAAACCAATAAGTAGTATAAATATGATAAAGTCAAAGATGCACACTATATGAAATAGTCATTAATAAGAGAGTGCAAGTGATACTCACAAAACTATATAGATCATGCTCAAACATTGTCAGGCCAATGCAGCTAGGTCCAAAGATATGCCTTTTGAAAATTTTCTGCAAAATTTAAGGTACATAATGTTCACATAAGGCTCAGATCAAAAACAGTCTTAAAAAAAATTAATTTTAAAAATAATTTTCTCAAAGAAAGAATCAGAGATATCATCGAGGGTCTAGAAGAGTGCTGGTGGAACAGATGCTAGCTGAAAAGCTGCTAGCAATGATGGTGATGGTGCCGACATAAGGGTGAGTAATCTCTAGTGGCCTGCTAGAGAATACAGTCCTAGAGGTGAGATCGTCAAGCTATGGAAGATAATCCTGCATAGATGAAAAATATTAGAGTCAATAATAAAGATTCTGCTTCAAAAAAAAAAAAATCATATCATGGAATAAGAAGCAGTAAAAGAAATGAGAATCTGCTGGTGGTATGATCCAGTGTCGACGGCTGGATGCAGTAGTAGCTAGAGGTGCTGCAAATCAGGAGAAGAAGCTATGACAGGTAGAAAGCAAATCAAGCAGTTTTTGAATTTTTTATGAAAAGTAGCCATACCCAAAAATAAGATTTAATGATCCAAAAAGAAAACAGACAAAACCATGAAGTAGAATAAAAATTGATCTTTCCAGGCATGTGAAAAATAAAGGGTCAAAATCTACCATGAATTTAGGGTATCAGCAGAAAGAAGGCTACTTAGATTACAAAATGAAAAACTGCACAAAATCTAATCAGAATCAAAAAGTTGCTATGTGTTCTAGGACAATCCATGGACTTTAAAATTTAGCAAAAATATCCAACTAATAGACAAAGATGAGTACTTCCATGTCGTGCCAAAGATTAAAATTTTTCTCAACCCAGTTTCTTAAAATCATAGCGAGAAAACACCTACTAAATAAGCAGAAAGTGGTTTTGAAATACGGTACCATAATATTCTTTACGGCAGTGCCGTATTTTTCAAAGAATTCTCAGGTAAGAAATAATCAGGAAATACGGTACCGTGGAATTGTTTACAGTACTGCCATTAAAATGAAAATTTTTGGATCGAAAGCAGTCGAAATTACGGCGGCACGTAAAGTAAAAAATGGTCAGGAAATACGGTATCGTAAAAGAAATACAGTACCGCCGTAAAATACAGAAAACTCTCGGGAGAAGAAATCAACACATATTATGGGCGTAAAATAGATTACGGCAGTGCCATATTTGGCGCAAATTTTGATTTTCCCTGAAAAATAAAAGAAAAATTAATTCTAAAAATAAACTAAAATAAAAGAAACTAAATTAAGACAAAAGTACTTGGGTTGCCTCCCAAGAAGCGCTAATTTTTAGGTCCATAGCTTGACCAAAAATCAATATCATGGTGAAGCAGGTGAATCAGTTCCAAAGTATAAAGCATATAATTTTTTGCATTTTCTTTTTCCCAACAGTTTAGCCACAAATCCAGATATCCAGAATTTCACATAAATCATGATTAATGTGGCTTTCTCAAGTTTGCAGAAATTAAAATTCTCAGATCCACTCAAAGTAATCTTTATGATCTTCCTATGCTTATCAAAAAGTAAAATCATAAGTCCTTTCTTCAAATTAATATTTTCAATGGCAATAACAAAAGGACCTAGATTAAAAGATTCAAGTATTGGATCATCAAAATAATGTCTATGT
The DNA here is from genome assembly GCA_027562315.1 of Costus pulverulentus. NCBI lineage: Eukaryota > Viridiplantae > Streptophyta > Magnoliopsida > Zingiberales > Costaceae > Costus > Costus pulverulentus. Next base: position 26,675 of record JANTFE010019002.1, read on the forward strand.
CTTTCATTAGATTCCTCGATAAAGCACAAATTTTCAAAAAGATCAAAATTTTTAACAATAGCTTTGGGCAAAATATCAAGGTGAGATTCATTCAAATCCTTTTCAAGTTCCTCATGTTTGTCATCAAATAATCTATCAATATCAAAATTATTAACAAAATCAAGATGAGACTCTACAAAATCGATTTTCTCATGCTTCCCCACAAATAATTCATTATCAAAAGAGTCAAAATCAGAATCATATGAAAAAGAATCAATAGAATCAGAGTTGACCACAAGAGATTTATCACTAATTCCAAAAATATCACCAAAATCATAGTGGGGCTCATTAATGTCTATAATTTTTGAACCTTCATCATGCTCATCAGATTCAACCATAAATCATATAACATCAAAAGAATCAATTTCAACAAAAGAGGGTTTTTCAATTTCAATTTCCCCAATCTTTTCCACAATTAAATTATCAGAAGAATCAATTTTACAATCATCAAAATCAGAGTGAGATTCATGAATAATCACATAAGGCTCAATCTCAAAACAAACATGATCGCAGGGGGAATTTGCTAAATCAAGTTTTTCAGTATCAAACTCAAATAACCATGCTTGTTGTGCAATCTGGGTTTCTAGCAATTCAGTATTCAGTATTAGCAGTCAAAGATTCTTCTTGATAAGAAATTTGATTAACATAACCCTTAAGATCATCAAGATGCTTTCTTTGATTTGCTAGCATTTGGTCTAAAAATTGATTTTGTTTAGCAAAAAATCTTTTTCGATCAGCCATGAATTTTTTACACATGGATTTTAGGCTAGATATTTCAGTATCCTCAAAGCATGGCACAGAAACATGATCAGAGCAATCATCCTAAAAAGAAGTTTGATTTTCCCAACTAGAATCATAATGATCATCTTAATAGCACAGTGAATTAGAATTTGCATGATATCTAAATTGACATTCATAAGAATAATGATCAAAAGACTTACAAATATTACATGTAACAGAATAAGAGTGTAAAATAGCTAATTCTACAATAGACATTTGTGAATAATCCTTATTCTCACCTTGTTGTATGTATACCTGACCTCTTTCAGAAGCCCATGAATTTTGATAAAAAGACATATCTTCAAATCTATCAAAAAGATAATCCAACACCAATCAAATAAGATTTTTTTTTAGAATATATAAAGACAAGAAAAAAAACACAAGCAAATAAAAATTTCAGAAATCACAGTTCTGCCACAACTGTGAATATCCAAAACCTGCAAAAATAGAAAACAAAGTTAAATATAAAAACAAATTAAACCTAGTCTAGCAATACAAGTCTGGCACGCGTGTACCTTGGACTAATCCCCAGCAACGGCGCCAAAAACTTGATAGCCCCAAAGTTGTTTGGCGTGTACCTTAGACTAGTCCAAGGTACACGCCAAACAACTTTGGGGCTATCAAGTTTTTGGCGCCGTTGCCGGGGATTAGTCCAAGGTACACGCCAAACAACTTTAGGGCTATCAAGTTTTTACAAAAATTTGATAGCCCGAAAGGGAACACTACAAGTTTGGCACGTGTGTACCTTGGACTAATCCCCTACAACGGCGCCAAAAACTTGATAGGATTCCGCAAGTGCACGGAATTATCAAAGTAATAAAAATATCGATCCACAGAGACCTTATTGTTAATTACCAAATAATTGTTTTCTCTCTAGCTAAGTAAACCAAATATGATGCAAAGCAATAATGGAAATAACACAAAAGATATTCAGAGTGATGAATTGGGACTAGGGTTTCATCCACCGTGATTTCAATGACTAGATATGAATAAAAGGTCGTCAGTCAAATCTCGTTAAGATAAAGACCTAATTTACTTGATAAAGGTATTGTCTCACTTTCGTGCAGACAATCATGCAGGGACCAATCCTCGCTTTCACGCAAGATCTGTCCCAAAACTAAAAATAAGTAAATCATCAATCAAAGAACTCAAGATCACTTTCGTGCATCCGAGTTCTAGGTTGATAATCTCTAGTGGAATCTCAAGGATCACTTTCGTGCATCCGAGTCTCAACACTAGTTTTACTCATGGATCTCCAACGTTCTGATCCTCACTTTCGTGCAAGATCTCCACGTTTGACAAATAGACTCGATCTATAGGTTCATGTTATAATTATGGCAATTAATCTACTAGAACATATCAAATTAGATCTAACCTATGGAAGGGATCCTAACATGCAATTCTAGGGTTCCAAATTCTCAAGCAATTACCTTTCGGGCTCAAGCGAGAATTCTAAGAACATAATTGGTAACATGAACTTATAGAGAGTCTAAGCACAAATATCACATGAGCAAAATTATCATGGCAAAATTATCATGACGAGAAAGAAGATTTATCTAATCATTAAAAATCAAGGGGATTACACCCCATGTCCCAAAACAGTATTAAGCTTGCATGAAGGAGAAGATACAATAAATCATAGTCTTAAAGTGATCAGAAAACAAAAGAAAGGAGAAACAACGTTACAACATGGCGGTAAAATCCTTTACGGCCGTAATTTGCTTCGATGAACAGCGCTGTCACCGCTGTTTCATTGATTCCTCCTCCGATCGGACTCGAAATGCTCTGAAACTTCTGTGGTGTCTTCCTCTCCTCCAGGCAAAGCTTTTGCATGAAAATCAAGGCCTGAGGTGCCCTCTATGCCTCTCGGCGTGGGGCCAAACCCTAGCCGCCTCTCTGGCGATTTCTCCCACGATACTGGATAAAAGTTTTTCCTTCCACTTCGTACACCTTCTCCTCTTAAAGACCCATTCAGAACATCTTTTGGATTTCAATTTGGACCTTTGGATCAAAAGTTATAGCTCATGCAAGATTCAGAATCGTAAAAATCGTGTTTTTGACTAGGAATTACGGTAATGTAATATCTCATGGCACTACCGTAAAATAGCTTGAGTGTTCTGTTCTAGAAATGCTGGAAAATATGGCTCGTAATTTGGTTTACGGCAGTGCCGTAATTTTGATTGAACTTTCTGGTCGGAATATGTCTGGAAAATACGGCCCATGTAGAAGTTTACTGTAGTGCCGTAATTTCAGCAAAGGTTTCTGTTCTGAAAACGCTCCTAAATACGGTAGTGTAATTCTTTACAGCAGTGCCGTAAAATCACAAAATCTTTCTATTTGGAAAAGCTCCAAAATACAGTCGTGTTCTTGATAATACGGTAGCCTCAAAATACAGTACCGTAAAATCCTTTACGATACTGCCGTATTTTGGTTTTTAGCCTCAATTTGCGTGAAAATTCTTGTGTGACCTCCTCTTGATGATGGTAACTCTTCCATGTCTTTGATTTTGCTTAAAAATGCCCAAAATAGTGTCTTTTTGCCTGCAAATCATGAAAAACCAAAATAGAAGTAGACTTTGCAATACTCGATGAATTTAGCATGAAAACAAATAAAAGATCCTCAATTTAGCATGAAAAGATATCTAAAATTATACAAAATATACTATATATTTTGGTGTCATCAAACACATAAGGCTCAAACTTTGCTTGTCCTCAAGCAAAAATCAAATTTTGAAATCAAAATTTGATCACAAGAATAACCTTTTCAAGCTCAATAAATTTCTAAAATATAATCATCAATGAAAAATTTCATCAATTGCTTTATAAAACTTTAAGCAAACAATTCATTCTTAGAACTCCTTCTAGATCCACAACTCAATCAAATAAAACTTCGCAACTTGTATAATAAAAAAAATCTCAGTCTCAAGATTTCACCATTGTTCTAGTTTAAATCTATCATACCTTTGTTTACAGGAATTAAGTCTCCAAGATCTTTTTCCACACAGAATCTTTCTTTTCTTGCTCTTTCTCTCTCTTTTTAGTTTTTGAACAGATGGCATGTACCCACATAGATACACACTTCTTTTTTTTTTGACTTCAGCTCTTGTCTTCGGTACCACTGTCAATTTTACACAGTGCCAAGTAGAGGAGTCTTATTCTTTTTCACTCTCAAATTTTTTATAGACTTCAACCCATCTCTTAGGTACCACTGTCAATTTTACACAGTACCAAGTAGGGGAGTCTCTCACTATTTGTTTTATGGATCATGGATTCTTCCTTCCCAACAAATAGTAAAATAGACCAAACATCAACTAGGCTAATCAATTGACATCGATTAAAAATTACACTCATATGCTCATTTTATTTGAAGGAATAGTTTCACCTTTAGATTTTATCCGTCAAATAACACATCTACCCAAAATTTCATGCATAAACCAATGTCAAATTTCAAAGATAGATATGCATTGAAGAAATAAATCTAACATGATAGGGTTTTTCTCCAATCACAAGTATAAATACTCACATCATTAAGGAAGATATTTTATCAATAGAAATTTTATCAATAAATCATGCCATCATATAGTAGAAAGTAGATCATATGCTTATATCAATTTTAACAACAAATTTGAATAATATCATCATCAAAACAATGAGTTCCATAAAATCATTTTTCAAGAGAAAACCAATAAATAGTATAGAGTCAAAGATGCACTATAAGAAATAGTCATTAATAAGAGAGTGCAAGTGATACTCACAAAACCATATAGATCATGCTCAATCATTGTCAGGCCAATGCAGCTGGGTTCAAAGATATGCCTTTTGAAAATTTTCTGCAAAATTTAAGGTACATTAGGCTCACATAAGGCTCAGATCAAAAACAGTCTTAAAATAATAAATTTCTCAAGGAAGAGTCAGAGATGTCGCCGGAGGTCTGAAAGATGCTGATGCAGGCAGGCAGAGGTGGAATAGATGCTAGCTGAAAAGCTACTAGCAATGATGGTGCCGACAATGGAGTGAGTAATCTCTCGTGGCCTGCTAGAGAATACAGTCCTGTAGGTGAGATCGTCGGCCGGTGGTGCGAGAGATAGCACTGCATAGAAAAAAAATCAGTCACTAATGAAGAGTCTACTGCATAAATAATTCAAATAAATGGAAATAGAGGTAGTAGAAGAAGCATGAAGCTGCTGGTGATGCTCCGCAAGAGGTGGAAGGCAGTTTCCCTTGAAAATTTCTAAATCTGGAGGCAAAAGAAGCAATAACAAGTTGCAAGCAAACAGTGCAGTTTTTGAATTTTTTATGAAAAGTAGCCCTAACCAAAAATAAGATTTAATGATCCAAATAGAAAATGGACAGAACCACGTAATAGAATAAGAGATATTCTTTTCAGAAGTGTGAAAATCAAAGGATCAAAATCTATTAGAAATTTAGGGCATCAGTAGAAAGAAGACTACTAAGATTAAAAACTGCACAAACTGCACAAAAGTTAAAAAAATTCAAAAAGTTGCTATGTGTCCTAGAATGATCAGAAAATATTTTCATGAAAATAATTTATCCACAAAATAGAATGACACACGTTCTTTCAATTCCAAGTGGAAATCTGGGTTTCAAGTCACCGAAACATCTCAAAAAGTGGCAGCAAAAGTGCTAGTCAGAACAGTCAGAAAAAACTACTACAGAAATTAATCATAATCAAAAAGTTGCAATGTGTTTTAGAATGATCCATGAACTTTAAAATTCAGAAAAAATATCCAGATGATAGACAAAGATGAGTACTTCCATGTCGTGCCAAAGATTAAAATTTTTGTCATCCCACTTTCTTGAAATCACAGCAAGAAAACACTTACTCAATAAGCAGATTGCAGAGTTAAAATACGGTACTGTAAAGCAGATTACGGTAGTGCCTATTTTGCAAAAAATTTTATTCTCCCTGCAAAATAAAAAGAAAAAATAATTCTAAAAATAAACAAAAATAATAGAAGATAAACTAAGATAGAGTGCTTGGGTTGCCTCCCAAGAAGCGCTAATTTTAAGTCCATAGCTTGACCAAAACACAATATCATGGTAAAGCAGGTGAATCAGTACCAAAATAAAGAGCAAACAATTTTCTGCATTTCCATTTTCCAAACAGTTTAGCCACAAATCCAGATATCCAGAATTTCACATAAATCATGATTAATGTGACTTTCTCAAATTTGCAAAAATTAAAATTCTCAGATCCACTCAAAGTAATCTTTATGATCTTCCTATGCTTATCAAAAAGTAAAATCATATGTCCTTTCTTCAAATTAATATTTTCAATGGCAATAACAAAAGGACCTAGATTAAAATATTCAAGTATTGGATCATCAAAATAATGTCTATGTCTTTCATTAGATTCCTCGATAAAGCATAAATTTTCAAATAGATCAAAATTTTTAACAATAGCTTTGGGCAAAACCTCAAGGTGAGATTCATTCAATTCCTTTTCAAGTTCCTCATGTTTGTCATCAAATAATTTATCAATATCAAAATTATCAACAAAATCAAGATGAGACTCTACAAAATCGATTTTCTCATGCTTCCCCACAAATAATTCATTATCAGACGAGTCAAAATCAGAATCATATGAAAAAGAATTAATAGAATCAGAGTTGACCACAAGAGATTTAACCATAAACAAGATATTATCAAAATCAGAATTATCATCAAAAGAAGGTTCTTCAATTTTAATTTTTTCAATTTTTTCATCAAATAAATTAGCAGATGAATCAGTTCTACAATCATCAAAATCAGAGTGAGATTCAATAATATTCACATAAGGCTCAATCTCAAAATAATCATAATCACAGGGGGATTTTTCTAGTTCAAGTTCCTTAGTATCAAATTCAAATTTAGGTTCAGAAACATGATCATAGCAATCATCATATAAAGAAGTTCGGTTTTCCCATCTAGAATACAATTGATCTTGTTCTTGCCATGATAAATTTGGTTTTAAAAGTGAGCAATCAGAGGAACAATGATCAGGATATCCACAAATAATGCAATATTCAGAAGAACAAGATTGCATATAAGAGTTAAATTGATCTACAAGAGAATTACCTTTTGGCATGTATACCTCACCTCTTTCAGTTGCCCAGGAGTTGTGATTAAATGACATGTTTTCAAATCTATCAAGAACAGAAAGATAATCCAATACCAATCAATCAATTTTTTTATTCAGAATATAGAAAAAAAATAGAAAATCTAAAACACAAACAAATTCACAAATCTTCAGATATCACTGTTCTGTCACAACTGTGAAAATCCAAAACCTGAAAAAAGAAAAAATAAAGTTAAATCTAAAATAAAAAATACTTAGTCTAGCAATACTAACAACTATTTCGATATTAACAAAAAATACTTAGTCAAAAACTTGATAGCCCGAAAGGGAACACTACAAGTCTGGCACGCGTGTACCTTGGACTAATCTCCGGCAACGGCGCCAAAAACTTGATAGGATTCCGCAAGTGCACGGAATTATCGAAGTAATAAAAATATCGATCCATAGAGACCTTATTGTTAATTACCAAATAATTATTTTATCGCTAGCTAAGTAAACGAAATATGATGCAAAGCAATAATGGAAATAACACAAAAGATAATCAGAGAGATGAATTGGGACTAGGGTTTCATCCACCTTGATTTCAATGACTAGATATGAATAAAAGGTCGTCAGTGAAATCTCGTTAAGATAAAGACCTAATTTACTTGATAAAGGTATTGTCTCACTTTTGTGCAAACAATCATGCAGAAAACCGATCCTCACTTTCGTGCAAGATCTATTTTCAATGTTGTAGATAAGCAAATCATCAATCAAAGATCACAATGATCACTTTCGTGCATCCAGATTCTAATTTGATTGATAGTCTCAAGTGGAATCTCAAGGATCACTTTTGTGCATCCGAAACTCAACATAAGTTCTACTTAAGGCTTTCCAACGGATCGTTACTCACTTTCATGCAATAACTATCAACGTTTATAACATTAATTAAATCCTAAATCGATATTATCAAACATGGCAATAAATCTACTAGAACAGATCAAATTGGAACTAACCTAAGGAAGGAATCCTAACATGCAATTCTAGGGTTCCAAGTTCTCAAGCAAATCACTTTTCAGTCTCATTACGAAAACTCTAAAAACATAATTAGTAACATGGACTTATAGAGAGTCTAAGCATAATCCATCACAAAAGTAAAATTATCATAGCAAAAATTATCATGACGAAAATAGAAGATTTATTTAATCATTAAGAATCAAGGGGATTACACCTCATGTCCCAAAAGAGTATTAACCTTGCATGGAGAAAGAGATACAATAAATCATGGTCTTAGAATGATCATAAAATGAAAGGAAAGGAGAAACAACGTTACAACACGGCTGTAAAAGAGTTTACGGCCGTAATTTGCTTCGATGAACAGCGCTGTCACCGCTGTTTTGTTGATTTCTCCTCCGATCGGACTCCAAACGCTCTAAAACCTTTGTAGTGTCTTCCTATCCTCTGGATGAAGCTTCTGCGTGAAAATCATGGCCTAAGGTGCCCTCTATGCCTCTCAGTGTGAGGCCAAACCCTAGCCACCTCTATGGCGATTTCTCCCTCGATACTTGATAAACATTGGTGTTTTCACTTCTTGCATCTTATCCTCTTAACGGCGAGTCCGGAACATCTTTCTGATTTCGATTTGGAGCTCTGGATCAAAAGTTATGGCCCGCACAATATTCGGACTCGTAAAATCACGTTTTTGACTGGGAATTACGACAGTGTAATATGTTACAGCACTGCCGTAAAATAGCTTGAGTGTTCTGTTCTGGAGACGCTGGGAAATACGGTACGGTAATATCATTTACAGCAGTGCCGTAATTTCAATCGAGTTCTCTGGTCTGAAGTCTTCACAAAATACGGAACCGTAAACTTCTTCACGGTGGTGCCGTAAAATCGGTTGAACACTCTGGTCTGAAACGCTGGAAAATACGACCCGTGTAATTCTTTACGGCAGTGCCGTAAAATCACAAAAACTTTTTGTACAGAAAATCACCAAAATACGACCGTGTTCTTGATAATATGGTAGCCGTGAAAATACGGTACCGTAAAATAGTTTACGGCACTACCGTATTTTGGTTCTTAGCTTCGATTTTCGTGAAATTTGTTGTGTGACTTCTTCTTGATGATGGGAACTCTTCCATGTATTTGATTTTGCTTAAAAATGCCCAAAATAGTGTCTTTTTGCCTGAAAATTATTTAAAACCAAAATAGAAGTAGACTTTGCAATATTCGATGAATTTGACATGAAAACATGTAAAATATCTTCAATCTAGCATGAAAAGATATCCAAAATTATACAAAATATACTATATATTTTGGTGTCATCAATTGCCTAGCTAGTGAGAAATTAATTATTCGGTACTTGATAAACGAGGTCTTTGTGGTTCGATATCTTATTTATTACTTTAAGTATCCGTGCACTTGCGGACACAATAAGTTTTTGGCGCTGTTGCCGGGCACCTTGGTTTTTATCAATATTGAAGCTATTGATTGTATTGCTAGACTAGGTTTTATTTTCCATTTTCTGCTCTTTTCTGCTTATTTTGAGTTTATTTGATCGATCTACTTAGACTCGCATGAAACTAAGATTTGAAGAAAGACAGGAAGAAGAAGTGGTCATAGCAGACAGAAGAACACTTAGGGACTATGCAGCCCCTAATCCACAGGAGATACAATTTAGCATTGCCAGACCAGCTATTGAGGCTAATAATTTTGAAATCAAGCTAGCTTTCCTATCTATGATAGAACAGAATCAGTTTGGTGGATCACCACTTAAAGATCCTTATCAACATTTATATCTCTTTCTTGAATATTGTGACACCATTAAAATTAATGGTGTTTCTGATGATACATTAAAACTAAGGTTGTTTTCTTTTTCTGTCAGGGACCGAGCACATTCTCGGCTACAATCTCAACCTACCGGTACCTTCACTACATGAGATCAACTGTGAAATGTTTACTTGATGAAGTATTTTCCACCCAGCAAGACAATCCAATTAAGAAGCCAGATTACTAGCTTTGCACAGTGGGATGGCGAGTCTTTCAGTGAGGCGTGGGAGTGTTTTAACAAATTACAACAGAAGTGTCCTCACCATGGCCTTGAAAATTGGATTCTAATTCATACATTTTATAATGACTTACTTTATAATACATGTTTGACTGTTGATGCTGCCACTGGAGGATCCCTCATGAGCAAAACAATTGAAGATGGTTTCACCTTATTTGAGGAGATGGCCCTGAACCATAACGAATGGGCTACTGAAGAAGGAATGCTATATTGTCATCAACATGGTAAGAATGAAAATGATGGATGGCACAGCTTGACTAAAAAGGTAAACTCTTTTAGGGTAGAGTCCATGTTTGAAAAGTTTATGGTTACTCAAAATCAATTCATGACAAATCAAAATAAGGAGATTGAAGATCTTAAGGGAATGGTTAGTTATCTTAGTTCTCAAGTAAGATCTTTAGCAGCTCACAATAAAACCTTAGAAAACCAAATACCTGCTAAACCTGAATTAAACCTTAGAGAACACTGTAATCTTGTAATTACTAGGAGTGGGAGGCAATTAGATGAACCTAAATGGAGAGTAGGAGGATAATGAAGAAGAGCCTAATATTGAACATAATAATGAACTAGACTTGGAAAAATCTCCTATACAAGGGCAGTCCCAAACTAGTTTGTCACCTCACCAGAGTGATGAACCTAATGGAGACGAGCCATGTCAGCCAGATATTCCTAGATCAAGTTCACCTGCACCATATAAACCACCTATACCCTTTCCCCAAAGATTAGTTCAAGCAAAGCTAGATAAGTAATTTGGGAAATTTCTTGATGTCTTAAAAAAACTTTATATTAATATTTCATTCACTAAAGCTTTATCTCAAATGCCCACATATGCTAAATTTTTGAAAGAAATTTTGTCTAATAAGAGAAAAATAGAAGACTATGGTACTGTGGTTTTAACTGAAGAGTGTAGTGCTATTATCCAAAACAAGTTGCCATCGAAATTAAAGGATCCAGGTAGTTTCTTTATTCCTTGTTTTATTGGGAGTATGGCTTTTGACCGAGCCTTATGTGATTTAGGTGCTAGTGTGAGTCTAATGCTATTATCTTTGCAGCTCGCCAATCGTTTAGTTAAGTATCCTGTAGGGATTTTGGAAGATGTACCTATCCAAGTAGGTAAGTATTTCATTCCAACATATTTTGTAGTTCTTAAGACAGAGGAAGATGCAAAGATCCCTATTATACTTGGTAGACCATTCTTAGCCACAGCAAGAGTGATTATTGATGTAAAGAACGGTAAACTTACACTTAACATTAGAGATGAAAGAATTGAGTATGACTTGAATGAGGCCATGAAAAACCCATCAAATTCTAGATCTTGTTGTAGTATACATGCTGTAGATGACACTGTCTATGACCTTAGTGATTTATTTGTTAAAACCTCTTAATATGATTCTGATTTAGATTATGCTCTTGATTCTAATGAAGACACCAGTTCTAAAATTAATGAATTATTAGACTGCATTGTTTGTGATGATAAAAAGAGTGAAGAAGAGAAGGCTCTAAAAGTAGAACTTAAAGTTTTACCAGATAACCTTTGTTATGAATTTCTTGATCCTGATTCTACTTACCCTGTCATTGTCAATGCATAGCTTGGAAAAAGGGAGACAGATTTGCTTCTCATGGAATTAAGGATTCATAGGAAGGTAATTAGGTACACAATTGATGACTTAAAAGGAGTTAACCCCTCTTTTTGTATGCACAGGATCTTGATGGAAGAGGAACACAAGCCACATGCAGATTTTCAAAGGGGACTTAACCCCTCTATGAAAGAAGTTGTGAAGAAAGAAGTCCTGAAACTACTTGATGCAGGTATTATCTATCCTATCTCTGACAGTAAATGGGTAAGTCTTGTACATTGTGTTCCTAAAAATGGAGGAGTAACTGTCATGAAAAACAAAGACAACGAATTGATTCCTCTTAACACATTAACTAGTTATCGCATGTGCATAGATTATAGAAAATTAAATGCGACTACTAGGAAAGACCACTTTCCCTTACCTTTTATTGATTAGATGGTTGAAAGGCTTGCAAACCATTCTCACTTTTGTTTCTTAGATGGATATTCTGGGTTTTTCCAAATTCCTATACATCCTGATGATCAAGATAAGACTACTTTCACTTGCCCATATGGTACTTTTGCATATAGGAGAATGCCTTTTGGTTTATGTAATGCACCTGCTACTTTTCAGAGGTGTATGATGGCTATTTTTTCTGACTTCATTGAGGATTTCATGGATGTATTTATGGATAATTTCTCTGTATATGGTTCTTCCTTTGATGATTGTTTGGCTAATTTATCTCAAGTTTTGCAGCGGTGTGAAGAAACAAACCTTGTGCTTAATTGGGAAAAATGTCATTTCATGGTTAGGCAAGGGATAGTTTTGGGGCACTTGATTTCAGAGAGAGGGATTAAAGTTGACAAAGCCAAAGTCAAGGTGATAGAGAAATTAGAGCCGCCTACTACAGTAAAGGAGGTCTGAAGTTTTCTAGGACATGCAGGATTCTACCAGCGATTCATCAAGGATTTCTCTAAACTTGCTAGACCTCTTACAAATTTACTTTGTAAAGATGTTAAATTTTCTTTTGATGAAGATTGTTTATCTGCTTTTCAGGAATTAAAGAAAGCTTTGGTTTCAGCACCTATCATTCAACCTCCAGATTGGGATTTGCCCTTTGAGCTCATGTGTGATGCCAGTGATTATGCAATAGGAGCAGTTTTAGGACAGAGAAAAGAGAAAAAGCCTTATGTTATTCATTATGCTAGTAGGACTTTGGATGAGACATAGAGGAATTACACCACCACTAAGAAAGAACATTTAGCCATAGTATTTGCCTTTGATAAATTTAGATCATACTTGATTAACTCTAAAGTGGTGATGTACACTGATCATGCTGCAGTGAGGTACTTAATGCAGAAAAAGGATAGTAAACCACACTTGCTTAGATGGATTTTACTCTTGCAAGAGTTTGATTTAGAAATTAAAGATAAAAAAGGATCATAAAACTTTGTTTGCAGATCATCTTTCAAGGATAGTGGTAGATACTGAAAAGAATGATATAATCAATGATTCCTTCCCTGAAGAACAACTCTTAGCCATTGAATAAATTAGAGCTCCATGGTATGCTGACATAGTAAATTACCTAGTAGTTAATGTTTTTCCTCCTAATTTAAGTTACCAAAGAAAGAAGAGATTCTTAGCTAAGGTAAAGAACTATTTTTGGGATGAGCCTTATGTTTTTAGGAGATGTGCAAGTGGAATTTTTAGAAGATGTATACTTGAAGAGGAAATCACATATATATTATTTCAGTGTCATGGATCCTCTTATGGAGGACACGCTAGTACTGAGAAAACTGCTTTCAAGGTTTTGCAATCAGGATTTTATTGGCCTTCAATTTTTAAAGATGCTAGAAATTTTATTTTATCTTGTGATAGATGTCAAAAGACAGGGAACATTAACAGAAGACATGAGATGCCACTGTCCACTATTCTTGAGGTTGAGATATTTGATGTTTGGGGGATAGATTTCATGGGACCTTTTCCATCTTCTAGAGGTAACAAATACATACTTGTAGCTGTTGATTATGTTTCAAAGTGGGTTGAGGCTCTTGCTTCTCCTACTAATGATTCTAGAGTTGTTGTTAAACTGTTCAAAAAGATTATCTTTCCATGAATTGGGACACCACGAGTAGTAATTAGTGATGGAGGCTCACATTTCATTGAACATAAATTCTCAGCTGTGCTTATGAAGTATGGGGTAAATCATAGAGTTGCAACACCTTATCACCCCCAAACAAGTAGATAAGCTGAGATATGGAACAGAGAAATCAAGATAATTTTTGAAACGACAGTGTTGCGCACGAGAAAAGATTGGGCACTCAAACTTCATGATGCACTGTGGGCCTACCGGACTACTTTTAAAACACCAATATGTATGTCTCCTTTTCAATTGGTATATGGTAAATCTTGTCATCTACCTATAGAGCTTGAGCATAGGGCGTTTTGGGCAATCAAAGCACTAAACTTTGACTTAAAAAATATAGGTGAGAACCGGAGGCTACAATTGAATAAGCTAGATGAGATTAGACTCTCTGTTTACGAAAATGCAAGAATTTACAAGGAGAGGACTCAAAGATGGCATGATTGACATATTTTTAGAAGGGAATTCCAACCAGGTGACCTTGTTCTTTTATTCAATTCTAACTTGAGACTTTTTCCTGGTAAACTTAAGTCTCGATGGTCTGGACCTTTTCAGGTAAAGAAAACTTACCCCTACGGAGCTGTGGACATAAGGAGTGATGAAACAGGAGAGTTTAAAGTTAACGGGCAGAGATTGAAGCATTATTATCAAGAAGAACTGATTGAAAAAAGGAAAAATTTCATCTTGATGAACCACGATCAAATCTGAGTACAGAACAGTCAAGCTAAAAACATTTAAATTAGCACTTCTTCGGAAATAAAATCGAGTTTGGTGAAAGTATACAGCACCACCGTAATGGAAATTACGGGCCGTAATTTCGGTCCGCTTATGACCAGAAAGATTTGAGGCCATTACGGTAGTACCGTAAGTATCATTACGTGTCGTATTTGCACTCCGAAATTTTCTGAGAGTTTTATCGCTTTTACGGTACTACCGTAATCCTTTTCACGGGCCGTATTTTTTAACGTTTCTTTTTGTCGAGAGTTTGTTCAAAATTACGGCAGTGTCGTAATCATTTTTATGGTACTGTAATTTTAGCCTTTTTCGACCCGAGAGTTCTGAAGATATTTGGGCAAAATACGGCACTACCGTAATGAATTTTACGGTGCCATAAATCCGATCAAATTTTTGAAGGTTTTTACGACACTACCATATTATTTTGATGGCTGTTTTATTTAGCTTGTCAAAATTATGGCACTGCTGTAATAAAAATCACGGCCATATTTTCCTTCGTGTGTGCGATTCCACGGCCATTTTTAGAATTTCTCACTTTTGTTTTCACCTGTTCCTACACGGACTGGTCTACCCCCGAGGACACAGAGGAGATTGGATCTGACGCGGACGAGCAGAGCTCTATGAGTAACTTTTTCCTACTTATTTGCATTTCATCTTTCATATTTTACTGATGATTCATGTGTTTATAGGGAAGCATAACTCCTTCAAACTTCTTGTGTCCGCCTATGCTATCTTGCCTCGCTTTTGCTTGACTCACTCATGCTTCGATTGGGTTGTATCACTATAATTCTGAATTTGTTCTGATATTGATTCTATTGGGTTGTACTGATATATTCCGAGATTGAATTTCTGATATTGATTCGATTGGGTTGTATAATAATTGATATTTTGTTGATATTGAGCACCTTGTTTAGGTGCATTTTGATGCATGATTGAATGTATATTTTTGCTGCTGAATGTATGCGATTCCCTTTTGTTATGATTATCCTGTGGTAAGGTCTGTTTTTGAAGAAATTTTTGCTAATAGTATGATTTTCTTGATGCTGAATGTGTTTATGCCTATGATTAGGACTAGACCTATTGTGTTGAATTTATTTCTCTAATATATATATCTGCCTATTGGAATTTTTCATTGATTGATGAATGAAATTTGTTGGGAAACACCGGGAATATTTTACAATTTTTTAGAGTCATTTCAATACAAATATAATGCACAGCGGAATAATATCCTCGAAACAGGCCAGTCCCAAAAACCCAGTGAAGATCGTCAAGCAAGGGAGTAGACACGATGAGATAGAAAATACCTTAAGAGCAAGACGAGGCCAATCTCGAGGTAGGCACCCAAGCATGCACCCTCTGCAGTCTCACACACACAGATGCCTCGAGTCCTCTTCTTCCACGCCCAGTGCTAGCCTCGAGAAGAAGATCCAAGTCTTGTGCTCCTTCTCCTATGCTTGCACCACTTCCAAGGATGAGTTGCGCCAATAGAAGAGAAGGAAGAGGGAGATGATGAAGTCGCTAAGCCCAAGTCTTCCTTGCGCCAAGAGGAGGGAGGCGCCCTTGGCGCAAGGAAGACTTGCAATCACCCAAGATTTCCTTGCAATCACCCAAGACTTACCATATAAGCCTACCATGCCATAGATGTCTCAAGCCTTGCCTTATCGGCAAGCTTTCCATCCAAGCATGAAGGGGGAGGCGCCCTTTACTTCCTAATGATGCAAAGTCGCCCACTCCTCCCCATTATGCCCTTAGGCGCCAATGGGAGGAGACTTCTCCCCACTATACCCTTTTAGCCTATTGTTGCTTCATGACAACTTGTTATTGGGCCTCATTGGATAATGAGCAAGCCCAAACTTCATTGCATGGGTTGATTAAGCAATTTGATACAATCCAATGCAACCCTAATCCAAATGTGACCAACCATAGTCAAATACGGGTCAACCTGCCAAAAATAAAGTTTGGCTCCAATAACTCTCTTCCATCTCATTAGGCCCATTGGCGCTAATAAAATCTCCCAAATTGATCCAAGCTATCTAATAACTCGATCAAAATGAGAACTCGAGTATCTTAGTGTGCCACCCTGTAGGTTCCTCTAACGCTGGCAGTGCTGACCAAAGGTCACCAAAAGCAGTGAGTAGCACCTAGCAGCATATCGCTGCTACCCAGGTCATTGGAATGGATATCGACATCGACATTCCCATCTTCGCAATTAGGTACAAATGCATTACAGTCTCATTATTGAACTGACATCCGATTGGACAAGTGTGTCACCACTTGTTTTCATCCAATCTCGTGGTTATGACTAAATCAGGTTCTCACCTGGGTATGACCATACACTTTCAATCATAGAACTATAGAGGAGCTCCATGGATATCAAGCTTCCCTCAGGAAGGGGCAGATCCTCTATCTGTCCATTGACCTTCTCATATGGGTCGTAACATGCTCAATGACAACCGTTATGACCTCCGAACTATGGTGAGGTGTTAGGTTGTATCAAAGCATGTCCCTAACTATATACAAGGGTCAATGACCTCATGTCAAGGGATCAATGCATCTCCTATCACTTGTGAGGATAACTCATGGCACCAAGTCATTGCCTCATAGTGGGTCTATCCAGTATATCCACCACTGATATACCCATATGTCTGCATTAGCACCTTATGCCTAACCAGCCCATATACTAGTCTCACAAGTACCAGAGCTGTCCCATATCCACTCAGGTACATTGACTGGGGACAATCATTTGAGCACAGATCCAATCTGTCTCCAGGGACATTATCATATGAGTATATAATCGCAGAAGTAAACAAACACAAATAATGACAATTCCAGAAAGATATAAATATCAGAGTGAAGTAGTACAAAGATGGACCAAAACTATGTCCTAGGGCATATACACCAACAATCTCCCTCTTGCACTAAGACCTAGAGGTAGAGAAATCTCAACCCCATATATCTAGCGTGACCAACATGCTTCTACTACGACAAAGCCTTGGTCAATGGGTATGCCAGATTATTCTCTGTGTCAACTCTGCTAATCTTTACATCACCTCTATCAATGATTTCTCTAATCAGGTGAAATCTCCTAAGTATGTGTTTTCATCTTTGATGAGACCGTGGTTCCTTGGCTTGTGCAATCACCCCATTGTTGTCACAATAGAGCTCAATAGGATCCACTACACTAGGATCCACCTGAAGTTCAGAAATGAACTTCCTTATCCAAACAGCTTCTTTGGCTGCCTCAAAAGTGGCGACATACAAAGCCTCAGTTGTAGAATCAGCTATGGTAGATTGCTTGAAGCTCTTCCAGCATACAGCGCCTCCATTCATCTTGAACACATAACCGTCCTGTGATCTGAAGTCGTCAAGGTTAGATTGGAATGACGCATCAATGTAGCCCTGCAGACTGAGGTCTTCCTGTCCCCCATAGACCAAGAACAGATCCTTAGTTCTTCTCAGATGCTTAAGGATGTTATTTACAGCCACCCAGTGCTGCAAACCAGCATTGGATTGGTATCGGTTGGTTATGCTAACAGCATAAGCCACGTCTGGTCTAGTACACAACATTGCATACATGATTGATCCCACTGCCGAAGCATAGGGCACTCGACTCATGTCATCCCTCTCCACCTGTGTGGTAGGACACTGGCTCTTTGAGAGTGGAAGGCCATGTCAATGTAGGTACTCTAACTAAGGGCTAGGAGCCTCTTGGATATATCCCGACAGATCCTCATGTAAGTCCCCTAAAGGGGGGGGGGGGTGAAAACCCTAAAGCTTGCGCATATAAACTTTTCTAGGGTTTTAACAAGATCGCTTGCATGAATATATATGATCAACTTTGATTATGATGCAAAGATCAAGTTAAGATCTTTTACCGTAGCCATGATGAAGGAGGCGACTTGGAAGCAAGAGGGCGAATTACCCTAGTGCCCACTGCAGCTCAGGTGCGCTCACCAGGTAAATGCACCTGTCCTAGGGTCGAACCCTAGACCTCCCACCTGGTCAAGCCACTACTGCATGCGCCTCTGCCATGTGTGCTCTGTGCTCTTGTCTGATTAAAATTACAATTTAATCTATCTAGACAAGATTGACACGCAGGTCAATAACACAATAAATTAATTAAAATGTGATGTGCAGATCACAATAATAATAATTTACAATTAAATCCAGGCTCGCAGGCCCCAGCACAGCACACATTAAAAGGGAAACCCACATAAGATGAAATAGACACTCATCATGGTATTCAACCAACATGTGATCCAACAAAATAAAATTTTTGAAAATCCCATTGGAATCAATTTTATTTTTCTTATGTGCCCTACTACCTTACAACGGTCCATTAATAGGGATCCACTCATCATGTCTAGTCAGATCCACTGCCCTTGCATGTCTAGTCCTAACTGACTTGAGTTGACCCAATGGTCAACGATGCATGCCTTGGGCTGAACGACCCTCATGAGTTCTGGCAAGCGGGTGTGACCCCGGGCCTAACTCATGTGCGTTCACTGGTTGTCTCAACCAGACATCGCTACACGCCTGTCTGCAGTCGACCTATAGCCACCTCGTGCTTTCGCACAGGTGCCATCTGGTCGACCCATCTAGGCTGTCAGATGGTCTGATCAGACTATTTGGATCTTAACTAGACTATGACTTCAACCCTAATAACCCGTCTAAGGGTTTACAACAGGCGCATATGTAGATCTAGGTGATAGGCGCGCAAGATGTAATGAGTTTTGATAAATACATTCAACAAGCGCCAACATGAAACAATCATACATGCGCAAACAACTAAATCATGTAGTTTCGCATGTTAACATTAGATCTATACATTAGCGCAAACAAACATCACTCAAAGCAATCATATGATTCATACATCAACCATGCTCTGATACCAATTGTAAGTCCCCTAAAGGGGGGGGGGGTGAAAACCCTAAAGCATGCGCACATAAACTTTTCTAGGGTTTTAACAAGATCGCTTGCATGAATATATATGATCAACTTTGATTATGATGCAAAGATCAAGTTAAGATCTTTTACCGTAGCCATGATGAAGGAGGGGACTTGGAAGCAAGAGGGCGAATTGGCTCTCCTCCTAAGAAGACGCACACTAGATGAGAGATGGCTACCTCTTTGGACGTTCCTTGTGCTAGCAAGGATCTCCAAATTTCCTTGTCGTGTGAAGAAGATGAGATGAATCCTCTTGATGGCCAATCCCCTTTTTTTGTTCGTCAAAGAAGAAGACACCACGATGATAGCTTCACAACTCGAGAAGGGGGCGAACACGTTACAACATGGAGACGTTTTCCTTTTTGAAAACCGAACACCAAAAATAGCAAGTTTTCAAAGCTTCATGCATTCACCTCAAGTGAACCATCGAAACTCCCCTCCTCATTGAACCATACGTTCACATAGGTGAATGGGTTCAATTGCAATCGGTTCAAAAAGGATTTGGTACAAAGACCAAATCAAACCAAGCCAAGCCATGGTCGAAATCTATATGAACCATGAAGGTTCAAGATCTAACCGTTCATCTCTAGATGCACTTGATCTCACCGATCTAGCATCACTACTCTCGATCGAAGCTTATCGATCTCAAGCCCTAATCAATCAAACATGATCAGACCAGATCTCACTTACAATCAGAGTTTAA
>JANTFE010019004.1:7592-18642 GCA_027562315.1 Costus pulverulentus
AAATCTTTTCTTCCGTTGCGTTAAACCTCTAATTGCGCCTATTAGGGTTTCGCCCCCTCTTAGGGGACCTTTCAATTGGTATCAGAGCATGTGTTTTATGTTTGAATCATATGATTGCTTGAACTCAATATGTGATTCATGTTTGCACTAATACTTGATCTAATGGGTGTTTACATGCGAATCTACATGATATACGAAACTTGATGTATATTTTTGTTGGCGCATGATTGTAGGCGCTTGTTGTTTTTGTCAAAACAAAATTACTTGCGCGCCCCTCATTAGATCTAAAGCGCCTGCTTCAAAACTTAGACGGGTTATTAGGGTTGAAGTCATCAATTGAGTCTAGTCCCAACAGTCTGATCAGACTATCTGACAGCCTAGATGGGTCGACCAGATGGCACCTATGCACAAGCATGAGGTGGCTATAGGTCGACTGCAGACAGCCATGTAGCGATGTCTGATTGACACAACCAGTGAACGCTCATGAGTTAGGCCCGGGGTCACACCCGCTTGCCAGAACTCATGAGGGTCGTTCAGCCCAGCGCATGCATGTTTGACCACTAGGTCGACTCAAGTCAGTTAGGACTTGGTGCACGCAAGGGCAGTGGGTCTGACTAGGTCTGATGAGTGGATCCCTATTAATGGACCGTTATAAGGTAGTAGGGCACATAAGGAAATAAAATTGATGCCAATGGGTTTTTCGAAAATTTATTTCTTGTTTATGTATCACATGTTGATTGTATACCATGTTTGGTGTTTATTTAATCTTATGTGGGCTGCCCTTTTAATGTGTGCTGTGCTGGGGCCTGCGTGCCTGGATGTATTGTAAATTATTTATTGTGATCTGCGCATCACATTTTAATTAATTTATAAAGTGTTATTGACCTGCGAGTCAATCATGTCTAGATAGATTAAATTGTAATTTGATCAGACATGAGCTCAAAGCACACATGGCAGAGGCGCATGCAGCAAGTGGCTTCACCAGATGGGAGGTCTAGAGTTCGACTCTAGGACAGGCGCATATTACCTGGTGGGCGCATCCCAGCTGCATATGGGCGTTTGGGCCCGGGTTGGGCCAGATGAAATGCTAAAGACCCATGAAGATCTCAAGTGAAGACTTTAGTTAATTAAGGTCTTACTTAGGCTTAATGGGCTTTTACCACATAAGATCATCATGCTTTTAATTTACTGTTTAAGTAATTTAGTAACTGCATGATTTATTTTTCTGCTTTCACCATAGGATTTGAATGATAGTAAGAAGATAAAAGGACCGTTAAAATCCAACGTTAAATATCAAGCACGATAGCCTTATGACGCGAAACCTCACTGTTCTGACTATCGTTGGGGCCGTGTTGTACCCACTCAGTGGGCACACCCATCTATCTTCAGACGGTGTGGGATTACACCTGTGTGTTACAGAGAAGGGATTTATCGCTTCTCATTGCTCAGCATAGCACGTGGTGGTCCAGGGAGTAGGTCGGGTCAGCTTGACCATATAGGCTACATATGTGGCGCATATGGTAGCCATATGGAGGTAGCCATCTGTGGGATCAGAGACTGTGTTGTACCAACTCAGTTGGCACAGTCTGCTGGATTGCCCAGATGAAGGGGAATCACACGGGTTGGCGATTGGCAGGGATAGCCTACCAGAAATTAGTGCTTGTACTCTCTGTGCATCTTATCTCGCCTGAGCGGGACGCGGAGACCAAGTATGAAATCTGGATCCCATCTCACTAAAAGAGTTTCACAATTTTGTAGACTTTGCCATTGCACTGGGTATAGGTGTAAAATAGGCTAGTGCGTCTCCAATCTTCATTAGGCACTTCCTTAATGTAGTTGCATCTAACTACCATGGTAAGTTGGGGAGGTTCCTCTTCACTATTGTATTCGGGGTGGTGCTCAAACTCATTTATAATAGGGCTCTTGTCTCCTACCTCTTCCACTAATTCTTCCATCAGTAGGGTCTTCTTAGGGCAGTTCCTAGAGAGGTGACCGGGTTGGGAGCAATTAAAACAGGTTACCTTTGTGGGTTGGGCAGAAGTTCTTATATCTCTATGGCTTCCCTCTATGGTTGGCATCTTGGGTGATGTAATAGGAGCGTTTGGCTTGTTGATAGAGGTCATGGTACTAGGCTACGGTGTGGAGATTCTATATTGTTATTGCAGATCATATTCGAGTTCCATAGCCAGCTGGCAAGCATCTGCTAGGGCCTCACACCTATGATGGATAAATGCCCTCTTGATGTCATTCCTAAGTCCTCCTTTATACCGGTTTAGTGATAACTCATTCAATTCACACCTGAGTAACAGATCTTCAAATTTCCTATTATATTCAGTGACCGAATCATTACCCTGGATAAGTCTAGTGAGCTGGTCATATAGTTTCTGTCTATAGTTTGGAGACACATATTTCTCCCTCAATTTCCATTTCATCTCTTCCCAAGTGGTTATGGGGGGGAGGCCACTTCTAGCTATCTTGAGTTCTAGGCTGTTCCAATACATATGGCCTGACCCTCTTAATAGTAACTTAACACACTGGACCTTACCATGTTCAGGTACCCGACTCCATATGAAGTAATTTTCTACCTGGGTTAGCTATTCTAGGAAAGTCTGGGTATCTAGACTGCCCTCAAAGATGGGAGTGTTGAGCCTAAGGTTTTGGTACATGTCCTCTTCCTCTCAGTGCTGGGAGTAGGTCCTAAAGTGTGAGCCTCCTGAAGGGTATCCATGAGGGGCATGTGGCTGAGTTTTGTGGTGGCCACCCCTAATTTCAAGGATAGCCTCTGAGTCAGGTCTGGGGCTATCCCGGGGTTCATGTGGGTGTCGGCTAGTGCCCTCCCCCCATTGGTGGTTTTGAGGCCTCCCAAGGTTTAGTGGCTGGGTTTGGGTTGGTTCATCTAGGTGTGGCTCAGCTAAAGGAATATGTTGTGTGTTGGTGTCATTTTTAGATTTCTCTAACTCTCCTACCCGTTGACTCAAGTCTCTCATATTGGCCTGAAGTTCGGTAAACATGCGGATGACAGTATCCATTTGGGTGGAATGGTGGTCAGGTTCCTCAGTGTTCTGGTTGTTTCTTGTGCGAACAACCATGGTGACGGTCGGTGAAAATTAGCACAGGTCACAGCGTAGAAACAAAATACCAGGCAGATGTAACAAGTATTAAGGCAAATATTTGAGTCTAAACTATTAATGTAGGCAGCACAAAGCACTGAACAAATAAACTGGTAAGTAATAGTAAACTTTCTAATAGAGGTACGGTGATAGCAATTTGTATAAATCTATTGAAATCAGATATGCACTGGCAAACACAATCCCAGGGATACTACAACAATCAAGAGATAACATAGGATTTAGATGTTAGAAATCCGGTAAGCTACAGTAACTAGACTCAAAATCCTCAAAGTGAGTTATTTCGTCCGGAACAGAAGTTGTGCAAGTGGAGAACTTTAATATGCGAGACTCAGCAGTGGAAATAGCAGGAAATCCAATGAAAACCAAAAGAACATTCGGTATCCAAGGCTTTCTAGGAAATTTCACAAATAGATGCAATGCAGAAATCGGAAACAGTAACAATATCATGTAAATCTTTCCAGAGATTTGTTAGCACAAGAGCACCTAAGGTATGTTCTGATACCACTGATGAAGAACTATTTTTTAGCCCAAGAATCACCTTAGGTATGTAGCTCAAACACAAGGAAGTCGATAATGCGATGACAATAATGAGATGGAAAATAGCACCTTGGGCCCCTTCAAAGAAGGGGCCGAACTCCTTTGATTTCTCCCTAGTCAAGAACCTTCAGCAGCATGTCTTCAAGGTTGATGATGTTGCATTCAGCGTGGTTCAACAATAATTCAAGGGGGAAATTGTTGTAGAGGCTGAAACCGACAATGGAATAGTACATGGTATGGGAATGGATGGAATGACCGGCAATGGAACAGTAACGCAGTTTTGAGTGAATGAAGGGATGATAGACAGTGGATAGTCATGATGGATGATGGTAACTGGCAAGGGAGCAAGCTCAACCCAGGAGGAGCAAGCTCAACTCAAGAACACAAACATAAGGTTTCAATTTCAGAGATTTCAACTAAGTGTGCAAAGTGAACAGAGCTAGCTTAAAACCCTTCCTCCCAACGATTCTATTTGGGGTGACTCTTGGCATTCTTCACTTGTTGGCAACTTCTTGGTTTCCTTGATCTGATTGGATGTTGTGGACGGTTCTATTCTAAGCTAGAAGTTGATACTTTACGCATGCTGTCTTTAAGTGACCGTTGGCTGATCATGATGGTGGAATATTAGCCTTTTGATAATTTGTCCTGATGGTTGATTTGGGGTTTTGGACTGAGTGTGGCATTGGATCTCCACGGGCTTGACTAGAATGAAATGGATGAGCTTGGGCCGAATGCTGGAGATGAACTCAGATTAGCCTTGGGCTGACGTGTTGAAGTTGATACTTGAATTGAGCCTGTTCATGAGCCGGTTTGTCTTGGGTGTTGGTGCTTTGAATTAGCTCTTCTCTGTGGGCTGACTTTAGCTAGACTTCTTGATTATGCCAAGGTCACATTCATGGTTGGGAGGCTAGGTGCAGCATGTGCAATACAAGTGTTCATAAACCTAGGCTAAAACAACCTATTAGAACCACTACAAAGAAAACAAAGGCTTCAAAATAAACCTAGGATAGTCCTAACTACAACATAATATCAAGTGCTAAAAAACAGAATTAGAGTTTGTAACATATTACAATCCATCAAAATAACAAGTCTTCCAACAAGTTTACAAAATGTCAAGGGTATCACGCATTCATCCCATAACGAATTGGGGTCTTCTTGAGCCTTGTTGACCTCCTTTGTGGTGTCCCTACATCACTTGTTGGGATAGGATACGGACTGGGTGATTGCCCTCATCCTAGCAAAATAGGGATTGCAAAGAGGGCAACCGGTATGCCTCTTGTAGACTCCTGAGAGAAACTTAGAACCAAGGATTTGTGATATGAAGGGAAGGAAGAGAGACATGTTTTATGAAAAAGTAAAATTTCAGATTTTATATTTTTCATGAGCATGTAGAATTGCATGAGTAAGTACTTGATTGTGCATGATGTTTGTGATCATTGGTCAAGCCCCTATGCATGCCTCTGTTGTATCCATGTGCGGCCTCCGTGCCATCTTTTTCTTTTGTTTTGTAAATTGCTTAAGATGAAGATTAGGGGATGCATCCTTGGATGATTGGTGCATGCTTGAAGCTTGGTGCGCATGCTTCAACTTAGGGTGGCGCTTGCTTGCATGTTGGCGCAAGAAGGCATGGCCGAGCCTTAGGGGTTGTGAGCTAGCCATCTTGGCCCTTGCTAGGTGGTGGTTCACCCTTAGAGGAAACCCATGGCATTGGCCGATTCTTTGGGGGCGCTTCTAGGGTTTTCCCTAAGGGTGCCTATAGGGTTTGAGAGCTAAACCATGAGAAGAAGGACCTTGGAGCCCACCTTGAAGATCAAGCTAGAGGTCGGCTAGGCTAGGGGTAGTTTAGGGGCTTGAATCCTAGGTCAAGAGTTGAACCCCTTCTGGCATGGGTTGGTTCAATGTCTTGAATGGGCTATGATCACACCATCTTTACTGCTTTCCTTATCTACTAAAGCATGCCTGCAATGTTTTATCTTCATGTTATCACTATAGGACTGCATGCTTGTAATGCTAGACATAAGATAAAACTATGAGGATGAGACCTCAAAAACCCTCAATCAAATCATATCAAGTCTAGTAGCCCTCTAACCGTAGCCCTCATCAAGCTATCGATCAGTGGTGTTATGCACTATTTCTCACCCTTGTGGGACACACCCACTTATCTTTAGAAGGTGTGTGGTGGCAATGGTTTACCCAGTCCAGTTTTACCCTGGACGTGCCTTCGCAAGGAAACTCATTGACCCTGGGCATAACAGTTAGGAATGGACTTGAGTAAATTTTCATATGTGCTAGGCACATGATGAAACTCTAGAGGCATCGTTGAGAGGTTAGGGTTTCATGCTGTATCCAGCCCTCGCTGGACATGAAATGCCGAGACTGTCTCAATAAGTGGAGTTGCCAAGAGCAATCAGCTGGCGTGCCTACCTTAAGAAGCATGGGTCACTTTGTGCATCTCATCCCACCCTTGTGGGACGCGAAGCCTCATGGTGAATACGGATCCAATCTCACTAGGAAATCTCTGATTTCCCAATTGACTTTGTGGGTTGTCAATTCGATTAAAATAGTGGGAGCCATAATCATTTAAAACAAGTTTAGTTTAAATAATTCAAAGTAGTACTAATCTGTTATTTCTTGGTTTTTGTAGAATAATGGCTGCGAACACTAGTGGATTGACACTGCGATCCCTTCTTGACAAGGAAAAGTTGGTTGGAACCAACTTTATGGACTGGCATTGGAACTTGAGGATAGCCCTCAAGCTCGAGAAGAAGCTGTATGTCCTTGAGCAGCCTCTTCCTGCAGCTCCTGCGCCTAATTCCCGAACGGCAAATAGGGATGCTTTTAGAAAGCATTAGGATGATTCTTTGGAGGTGGCATGTCTCATGCTGGCCACTATAGCACATGAACTTCTGGTGCAATATGAGTAGCGGAACGCTTTTCAGATGATCACTCATCTGAAACAGATGTTCGAAGCTCAGGCTAGAACTGAGAGATATGACACTGCCAATGTAGTCTTTTCGGTGCAAGTTGTCTAAGGGTGCACCAGTGAGACCCCATGTTCTCAAGATGATTGGGAACGTGGATCATCTTAGAAGACTGGGTCAAACCATAGATAATGAGCTGGTTGTGGATCTTATTCTGCAGTCCCTGCCCCCTAGCTTCAGTCTGTTTATTATAAATTTTAACATGAACCGGATTGAATGGACTCGGGAGGAACTGATGAATATGCTCCAAACAGCCGAGTGTGAAATGGGAAAGACCAAACCTAATTCTGTTCTTTTGGTCCCTACGGCCAAGAAGATGAAGAAGAAGGGTAAGGCATGTGCTAAGGGTAGTGCCAAAGGTCTTACCAAGGCACTGAAGAAAAAGGCCAAGAAGTCAAAGGAACAGAGGTGCTTCCATTGGGGCGAGCAAGGTCGCTAGAGGAGGGACTGCAAGCAACATCAGAATGAGGAGAAGAAAGGCAAGGCCTTATCTTTAAGCTTAGGTATTTATGTTACAGAAGTCAACCTTTCTACTTCTATGTCATGGGTATTGGATAGCGCATGTGGAGCTCATATTTGTATAAATATGCACAGGCTCAAGAAAAGTAGATCGGTGCGGCCTGGAGAGATTGACCTATGGGTTGGAAATGGGGCACAAGTTGCTACTGTTGCTATAGGAGTTTTGACTTTCTCCTTCCCTTCTGGACTTAAATTGGAGCTAGATAATTGCTATTATGTACCTTCGCTTACTAAAGAACATTGTATCCATTCCTAGCTTTTCAAAGAAGGGATTTAAGTTTGAAATACATAAGAACTTTTGTTCTTTTTTATTTGCAATTTTGTTCTATGGGAAGGGCACTTTATGCAATGGTCTATATGTCTTGGACATGGATAGCTCTATTTATAACATAAATAGTAAGAGGACCAAACTGAGTGGTTCAATTGATGCTTTCCTATGGCATTGTCGATTAGCCCACATAAACAAGAATCACATTCAACAACTCCATGCAAATGGGTTGTTAGATTCAAGTTCCTTGGAGGAATTTGATACTTGTGAGCCTTCTTTATTAGAAAAAATAATAAAAGTGCCCTTCACCAAGACTGGTGAAAGGGAAGGAGGTTTATTGGATCTTATACACAGTGATGTGTGTAGGCCATTCAGTAAAAAAACCAGACGAGGGTACAACTACTTCATCACATTTACAAATGACTTCAGTAGATATGGTTATGTCTATCTAATGAGACATAAATCTGAATCCTTTGAGAAATTTAAGGAGTTCAGAAATGAAGTAGAGAACCAGCTTGGAAGATCCATTAAAACTCTTCAATCAGATCGTGGTGGAGAGTACCTGAGCGGCGAGTTCTTTAACTATCTTAGGGAGTGTGGGATCCTATCTCAACTCACTCCTCCTGGAACACCACAATGGAATGGTGTGTCTGAAAGGAGAATTCGAACTTTGCTAGATATGGTTCGATCCATGATGAGTCATGCAACTCTATCACGCTCATTTTGTGGTTTTGCACTTGAGACAACTTCTCTGATACTAAATAATGTTCCATCTAAGAGTGTCTCTAAGATACCATACGAGGTATGGAGTGGGAGGCGCCCTAACCTGTTGTTTATCAAGATCTGGGGATGTGAAGCTTATGCCAAACATTAGGATTCTTGCAAGCTAGAACCCAGATCTAATAAGTGCGTGTTTGTGGGGTACGCTATGGAAACTAAGGGTTACTACTTCTATATTCCCACCGAGAACAAAGTTTTTGTTGCTCAGGGTGCTATCTTTTTAGAGAAAGAATTTCTCATAAAAGAAGTCAGTGGGAGGAAGTTTGACTTGGATGAGGTCCAAGTGCAACCACAAGACACAGAGATGGAACCTGAGCCACCTGCACCGGTTGCTGGGCAACCTAAGGTTCAAACACAGGTCCCACGTAGGTTTGGGAGAATTCATCATGCACCTGAGAGGTATGGGTCACTGCTGACCCAACACGATGGGATCTTCATCATTGAGGATGAGCTCAGGACTTATTTGAGGCGGTTAGTGGACCGGACTCCGAGAGATGGCTTGAAGCCATGAGATCCGAGATGCATTCCATGTCAGCTAACCAAGTCTGGGATTTGGTTGAGCTGCCTGATAGGGTAAAACCCATAGGGTGCAAATGGGTCTTCAAAAGGAAGATTGACATGGATGACAACATAGTCACCTATAAGGGTAGACTAGTGGCTAAAGGATTCAAGCAAGTCCACGGGGTGGATTATGATGAAACTTTCTCACGAGTTGCCATGATTAAATCCATTCGGATTATGCTTGCTATAGCTGCATATCGTGTCTATGAGATATGACAGATGGATGTTAAGACAACGTTCCTTAATGGGAAGCTTACAGAGGATGTGTATATGACACAACCTGATGGCTTCATCCATCCTGCAGATCCCAATAAGGTCTGCAGGCTAAAGAAATCCATCTATGGATTAAAGCAAGCATCTTGAAATTGGAATCTTCGGTTTGATGAAGCTATAAGAGATTATGGCTTTATCAGAAGCGAAGATGATGCATGTGTATACAGAAAATTCAATGGGAGCTTGGTGACTTTTCTGGTCTTCTATGTCGATGACATACTGCTGATCGGAAATGACATCCCTAGTCTTCAATCTGTGAAGACATGGTTGGGGAAGTGTTTCGAGATGAAAGACTTAGGGGAGGCCACCTATAATCTAGGCATGAGGATCTACCAGGATAGATCCAAGAGGCTCCTTGATGGAGGCAGTAGCCCTGTTCTAAGGAGATCTACTCGGGCTAGAAGGAAACCCCTTCGATACGGGTTTCCTTAGGGCCCCTCTCTTGCATTGCATTTAGGATAGTTTATCTTTCAATAAAGCCATGCATCATGTAGTCAATTATGGCAAGTCCACTTGTAGTAGGTTGTGCATTGTAAGTCATGAAACTTTATGTACTCTTGCATCATAGTAGGGTAGTGCATACATGCATTAGGATACATATTTGGCAGGTACTCAAGCTAGGGATTAGCTCAAGCATCACTCAAGGTTAGCTCACGCTCTACTCAACTCAAGCTCAGCCCAAGAAAGAGAGAAGACTTCAACTCCAAGTTCAACCCAAGCCTTGTTGATTTCACTTGACAACTCAACTTCCTCATTTATTTGGACGCCACCTTCTTGGGATAATCAGCCACCTCAGCCTCTATCCATTCCAGATATGCGCCAAGCCCAAGCAAGAAAGATCCACCATCAAAGGAAGCCATTAATTCAAAGATTCCATCATTATCTTGCCGCCCAACACTTAAGGAAGCTTTTTGAAATTCAAAGGATGGTTTGATACGCAAGCAAGAAGCAAGAGGCCAGCCTTCGCCCACAGCAAATGCGCCAGCAAAGACAGTTCATTACTAGCCCCAATGCCGTTAAGACCTTGCCAATTGGGGACCACTAAAGAAGGAAATCATTCAAGACAAATTGTGCCACCCTTTTGTCTCTCAAAATTTGAAGATTCTCTCTATTTTTGTAAGGAGCGCAAGGGAGCATTTGACAATCCTATCCAATCTCTCCTCTTCACCTATAAATGTACACCCCTCTCGCATGTATTCTCATCTTTGATGAAATAAACATTTGCCTATTAGTTTCCTAGGTAACATTAGTGTTTTAGTGTTTATTCTCCAAGGCTGACTCTTCCTTTCCTCCACTTCCTCCACCGAAACTACAAGAAGGCTTCCTCCTCTCCTTAAGTGCGCAAACATAAAGGGCCCTCTCTTCATCCTCGGTTTGGAGAAAGCTTGAAGATGAATCCATCAAGTTCGGCCTCAAGGAAACTTCAACACTCTCGGCTAAGTTCCTTCTCTAATCTCTTCAACTTATTTGAGAACTCTCCTCTACACCAATCCTTGGTTGTTTCAACTTGTAGCTTGAGCTTGGAGTGGATCTAGGAGGAACGCCCCCTCCTTCCTTCTCCCCTCCCCCTCTCTTTAGTTAACTTAGGATTAGCAAGGGAACTTATGAGGCTTAACCTCACCCCTTGATCTGCTTCTGTATTAAAATCCGTGACTTGTACGGATCTTCTGTGATTGCTTGTAAGTTCCACCCTACACCTTCCATCAGAGTTGGACCGGTGAAGATCGGGAAGTACAGTCCTTCTATTCTCAAGGACTGCTCTGTAAGTTTATTTCTAGCAATTTACTTTCAGCATTTACAGCTTTCTTTAATTTAATTCTCAGATTTTCCCCTTTATTATATAAAATACAAAAAAATTAGTTTTCAAATCTCGTTAGTCAAAATTGGGTTTTTCTTATTATCTACATATTATCAAAACCGATTTTGAAATTCGTTGTTTGAATGCTTTAGACCCCTCTGTCCTACATCAGCTTGGTATCAGAGCTTAGGCTCTTAGACTA
>JANTFE010019008.1:6468-25878 GCA_027562315.1 Costus pulverulentus
AAGTTGATCATATAATGCATGCTCATTGATCCTATGAAACCCTTTATCCGCTGCCCCCTTTCTTGTTTGCGCCACCATAGGGTTTTTGCCCCCTTTGGGGAATCAACACAGTGAATGACCCATATTCTGTAACCTACAATCCAGGATGGAGGAACCACCCCAACTTGTCCTACAAGAATGATGGGGGCAGAGACCACAAACCATGATGGTACAAATGAAGTTTATGATTGCCATAGACAAAGGCTTGGAGGCTCGCGAATAAGCTAGCAAGACTCACTCCAAATGCTAGCTCAAAATAATGAAAAGAATAACTTCAACTACTTCAAGTTATGGTCAAGACACTTTCCAGAGAATAAGTTGTACTCTCCACAAATCAGCCAATCCAGCCATGCGACTTGCACCCACTCCAAATCTGCATCAAGATAATCTTCAACGCTGAACGGTTCAACGCACGCTCGCAGCCAACGTTCATCTTCATCCAAAGTTGGAAGCTTCAACGTTCCCCCTTCGCACCTCACAAGGAAAGTTCAACGTTTCTCTTCAGCAATCGAAGGAGGAAAGCTCCAATGCCATCGCTGCAGCCGCTCAAACAAGGAAACACCAACGTCTCTCTTCCCAGCAACGTCTATCCAGCTTCACCCTATATGTATCAAAGCTTGAACCTTGTAATCGACAGATTTTTTTGAATGAATGGAAATAATATTATTCCGATGAATCAGATGTCTCACTTCTTCTCCTCTGAGGTGCTTGTGTCACCTAGTTTTCCCCTCTCCTCCTTCTAGGGTCAAGCCCCTCCTTCTTCCTTTATTCTCTAATCTCTACTCCCTCCAAGTTTCCCATCAGCTACAACCATCTGCAAGTTTCAGTGACCCAGAATTATGAAACTTCGGAACCTCCCCGCCGACGATCCAACCATTCGATCGCCACACAACTTCAGCCACCGGTCTTCCTCCCCCTAGAGAAACTGCAGCTGCCGGCATCCATCCACTCGCCTCTCCGTTCACTAGAATCGAAACTCCGATGCCATCCCCTGTTTCCGCCATGATACACACTAGATCCGCCTTCCGCCACCGTCCTACTCTGACCCACCACCGATCAACCCAAAACTCCGGCCACCTCTTCACAACCATCACAGCAACCTCCAGCAATAGTAGGTTCGGGGTTCATGCCCTACCGGCCAAACAGTGACCACCCCTGCTCTGCTATCCCAGCCTCCCCTGTTTCGTTCAAACATCCGTGTCTTCACCTCCGCCAGTGTTCAGACGCCATCCTCGCCTGCTCCACTATCCGTCGGTGCTCCGACAACTTCCATGCCATGTCTTCTTGACTCCACGCCGCCGACAGACAATCGAAGTCTCAATGTCGTTGATCGGCGCTTGCCTCCATCCCTCTATTTTCCAGAC
Source organism: Costus pulverulentus (assembly GCA_027562315.1). NCBI lineage: Eukaryota > Viridiplantae > Streptophyta > Magnoliopsida > Zingiberales > Costaceae > Costus > Costus pulverulentus. The sequence continues at coordinate 7,872 of JANTFE010019008.1, forward strand.
TACCGTGTCTCCTGTTTATCTGCTCCTCTTTAAAACTTAACTGATTAAGCTTCTTCTCGCAGGTATTCAACGTGCTTGGACATGACAGAACCCCTGATCTCTGATATGATCATGAAGAATAGGTTTCACTCTGCAGATCGGATAACTTGGTTCCATTGAAGAATCACCAGATCAACCCCGGAGGCATAGGAACTTTTGATAATCGATTAATTCCTGCACTTGTTTTTCAAATCTAATCTGATTAGTATTATTTGTGCAGGAACTTTAAGAATCTGATGCATTACAAATCTTTAACTTTGGCATGATTAGGAAGCTCTCATATTGTTCTTTTCTTTGGACCATATGATGCGAGCCCAAATTCAACAGATCAACTTAGAAAGCCTAGCAAACATTGATGTCTGATACAATTCCTGCAATGATTTATTGTCTGATCTGATTAACCATTTTTGTTGTAGATATCTTACTCGCATAAAAGATCCGGAGTCCCAAATTCTGATTGATTCATAAGAACTAATTTAGTTCTACAATGTGGCTAATTTAGTTTGAATATTGGATAATTGGAACACATTATTTGACCGGGCTATTTTTCGTAACTTATTATTTCTATAGTCCTGGAATTCTGGCTGTTTTTATGGATTTTCATGTTTTATTGGATTTTTAATTAGTATAATAAATCTCCACGCTTCCCCCCTACATCAGTTTGGTATCAGAGGGAGGTTGTGAGCAACTCTTGTCTGCCCACACGATCCTTGCTTTGTTCTTTGGATGAAAAAAAATTGTAAGTTTTGTTTTCATGTTTTGTTACTTTCATTGCTTTTGCATGTTAGTTAAGTTATTTTCTCTTTATTGATTAAAAAAAAATTATTTGCTTACACTGAAAACAATTATGCATAGAACTACATAAGATTTTTGGATATTTTTGCAAAGTTGCTCAAATTCTGCATGTGCTTTTCCTGATACTCCACTCAATTTTATAAATTCTACAGCATCTGGACCATTGAATTTTTGAGATTCCTGATTTGTTTTCAACCTCTTGCTGCACATGATTTAATCAAACTGCATACTATTGAAAGCAACTATAACTGAGTTTTCAATTTGCTGAATTCTACACTTGACTTATGAGTTTTAATTATGTTTTTCAGCCTTGTTCAAACTGCTGTCATCAACTTGCTGCAATCAATTCTGATTTACTGCTGGGTTTGTTTATAATTCTGCACTCAAACAATAGTCATTACCTACTTGCTAAGTTTCTTGTTTTATCATGCGTCGGTATAATCAAAGAGACAATCTTTTCTAGAGATGGATATCAAAGACTCACCCTTAGATCTAATAGTTTCCCTACTTTTGTTTGGTGTGGAGACCATAACATTAGAACTATTATAGATCATCAAGTTAGCTTGAATGCCATAACACTTAGGGTTGTTGAACGATTTGGACTCATCTTAGAGAAACACAACCACCCATACTACATAACTTGGGACAATCATGAGTTTATCACTGTAGTTGACCACCAATGTCTAGTTCCTATTCAATTAGATGGTATGAAAATCAAAATATGGTGTGATGTTATAGGACTAGATGATTTTGACATCTTATTAGACAAAGAATTTATGCATGATTTTCAAGGATATTATTTTACAAAACCTTGGTGTTATAGTTTTATTCATAAAGGTTTGGAACATATAATTTACCCTAAGGATAAGAACCCAACATATGCTAAAATCTATGACACTTTTGATAGGATGGATAAAAAACTAGAAGAAAATCAACAGATGCTTGAAGAATATAAGAGACATAGGGAGCAATCCATGCAAAAAGAAGATGAAAGTTGAACCCCTTTAGAGCTTGAGCAAACCTTAGAGCCTATATTAGAGATTAACCCATGTCTTGATAAAACCATTGAAATTGAAGAAGCAAGACATGAAGAGCCAAACCTTCCCATAGAACCAATACCTTCACCTTCAATTTTAGGGCCAAAACTTTTACCTTCAATTTTATGGTCCATACCCACAGGTTCTCAACTTGACCTTAGCATTACCTCTAGCGAACCTAAAGATGACTTACCTAAAAATCCAGTTGAACCCAAACCCATAGGTCTTCTTGAACCATGTCTTGAACCTAAGATAGAACCTTTTGAGCTTGACCTGGATCCTAATCCTCAACCTTTAGGTCAACCCCTAGCCTTAGAAAATTTCTTCCAGGACCCTATGATCCTTGAATCTTGTCTTTTAGGTCCTTCTACCCACACCCTTAAGCCTCCATTAGTATCAACAAAACATAATGAACTCAAACATGCTTTGCACTCTACACTTATTGAAGTTGAATATATTGATTTTGTATGGCCGAGAAAAGGGAATTCAATGCAGGTACCCTTGATATGCAGCTTGGACCGTGGACAAGGAACAACAAGACAGGATGTTGTGATGCTAACAACACTTGGAAGCTTTGGATCCTTGAGGAGCAACTGACTCTCACCCCTCCAGAACTTCTCCACCTACACAAGAACAATTCTTCGGGGAAGAATTATTTTCACCCAGGGAGAAATGATGGGGGCAGAGACCACAAACCACGACAGTACAAGTGGAGTTTGCGATTGTCATAGACAAAGGCTTGGAGGCTCACGAATAAGCTAGCAAGACTCACTCCAAATGCTAGCTCAAAATAATGAAAAGAAAAACTTCAACTACTTCAAGTTATGGTCAAGACACGTTCCAGAGAATAAGTTGTACTCTCCACAAATCAGCCAATCCAACCATGCGACTTGTGCCAACTCCAAATCTGCATCAAGATCATCTTCAACGCTGAATGGTTCAACGCACGCTCGTAGCCAACGTTCATCTTCAACCAAAGTTGGAAGCTTCAACGTTCCCCCTTCGCACCTCACAAGGAAAGTTCAACGTTTCTCTTCAGCAATCGAAGGAGGAAAGCTCCAACGCCATCGTTGCAATCGCTCAAACAAGGAAACACCAATGTCTCTCTCGCCAGCAACGTCTATCTAACTTCACCCTATATGTATCAAAGCTTGAACCTTGTAATCGACAGATTTTTTTGAATGAATGGAAATAGTTTTCTTCCGATGAATCGGATGTCTCACTTCTTCTTCTCCTCTAAGGTGCTTGTGTCACCTAGTTTTCCCCTCTCCTCCTTCTAGGACTGAGCCCCTCGTTCTTCCTTTCTTCTATAATCTCTACTCCCTCCAAGTTTCCTGTCAACTACAACCATCCGCAAGTTTCAGCGACCCAAAATTTTGAAACTTCGGAACCTCCCCGCCGATGATCCAACCGTCCGATCGCCATGCAACTTCAGCCACCAGTCTTCCTCCCCCTAGAGAAACTACAGCCGCCGGCATCCATCCACCCGCCTCTCCGATCACCATAATTGAAGCTCTGATGCCATCCCCTGTTTCCACCATGATTACGCCCTAGATCCGCCTTCCGACATCGTCCTTTTCCGACCCACCACCGATCGACCCAAAACTCTGGCCACCTCTTCACAACCATCACAGCAACCTCCAGTAGTAGCAGGTTGGGGTTCATGCCCTACCGGCCGAACGGCGACTGCCCCTGCTCCGCTCACCCAGCCTCCCCTGTTCCGTTCGAACATCCGCGTCTTCGCCTCCGCTAGTGTTCTGATGCCATCCTCGCCTCCTCTACTATCCGTCGGTGCTCCGACAACTTCCACGCCATATCTTCTTGACTCCACACCACGGACAGACGATCCAAGTTTCAGCGTCGTTGATCGGCGCTTGCCTCCATACCTTTGTTTTCCAGACTACCGTGTCTCCTATTTATCTGCTCCTCTTTAAAACTTAATAGATTAAGCTTCTTCTCGCAGGTATTCAAGGTGCTTGGACATGACAGAACCCCTGATCTCTGATACGATCATGAAGAATAGGTTTCACTCTGCAGATCGGATAACTTGGTTCCATTGAAGAATCACCGGATCAACCCCAAAGGCATAGGAACTTTTGATAATCGATTAATTCCTGCACTTGTTTTTCAAATCTAATCTGATTAGTATTATTTGTGCAAGAACTTTAAGAATCTGATGCACTACAAATCTTTAACTTTGGCATGATTAGGAAGCTCTCATATTGTTCTTTCATTTGGACCATATGATGTGAGCCCAAATTCAATATATTAACTTAGGAAGCCTAGCAAACATTGATGTTTGATACAATTTCTGCACTGATTTATTGTCAGATCTGATTAACCATTTTTGTTGTAGATATCTTACTCGCATGAAAGATCTGGAGTCCCAAATTCTGATTGATTCACAATAACTAATTTAGTTCTACAATGTGGCTGATTTAGTTTGAATATTGGATAATTGGAACCCATTATTTGACAGGGCTATTTTTCGTAACTTATTATTTCTATAGTCCTATAATTCTGGCTGTTTTAATGGATTTTCATGTTTTATTGGATTTTTAATTAGTATAATAAATCTCCACGCTTTCCCCCTACATCAAAGAACAAACAAGGGCAAGCTCCTCCTCAGTATCCACAGCAGAATAACAGGCAACCACCGGGCTTTCAATTAAGACAATATGGATAGTCCCATAAGTCAAACTTGGAGACCATTTCTTATGAAACAGCAGAAGAGCACTGACGACCTCACTGATGTGGTCAAGTAGCTGACATCTCATGCGGATGCTTTGGCTACCGACAACAAGATGTTAGAAAATCAGATTGCTCAGCAAGCGAGTTCCACTAGTAGACCCACAGGGAAACTTCCGGGACAACCCGAGATGAATCCCAGGGAGCATTGTAATGCGGTCACTATTGTGAGTGGCAAAAACAATGACGCACCTGGAGACTCTATCGAGGGTCCTATAGTCAAACCTGAGGACGACACTCTTGCATTAGATAGTTGTGAGGAAAAATATGTAGGTCTGCCTGCGTACATTCCTCCAATCCCTTTTCCCCAGAGGCTACTTAGAGTAGATCAAGGAAAATCTGATATCAGAAAATCTGAGGTGAAAGGCGACTAGGTAAGTATGGACATAGAAATAACAAGGGTAAGAGATCCTAGAGACATTTCAATTTCCTGTCATGCTGGTAAGTTTTTTGTTGAGAATGCTTTATGTGACTTAGGATCGAGTGTTAATTTGATGCCTTCATATATGATTGAGAAAATAGGTAGTGGAGAATTCAAACCTACTAGAACTTGCATTCAATTTGCTAATGGATTTATTCTGCAACCTCTAGGAATATTAGAAAATGTGTCTGTTAAAATTGATAAGTTTTCTATCTTAACTGATTTCATGATTGTTAAAATGGAAGAAGACACTAAATCACCTATTATTCTAGGTAGACCATTTTTGGCAAGTACATGAGCTATAATTGATATGCTGCATGAGAAGCTAACATTGAATTTAAATGACAGCAAATTGGTTTATGATTTTTCTTTGAAGGCTAAGAAGCTTTATTTTGCAGGTTCCCGTCAATCCCTTGAAATGAAGTAGGATAAACTCAATGAAGGGAATATTTTTGAAGTCGATAGACGTCCTTTAGAATATCTAGCTAACAATTAGAGGGACAAGAAGAAGAAAGATGGAACATGGGAATTATCACAAGCTTTAACATTAAACCCATGTAACGATCTAGAAAGGCGTGAAGAACAAATGCTGCCTATTATTCATTGCGCCTCATTTTGTCACTATGTTTTTTATTTTTTTTTCGTGATTAGTTATTTAGCATTGAAATTTCGTAATCAATTTTATCTGCATGTTATGATGAACTTGTCTATAAGAAAAACAATCTAAATTCATTGTTTTGCGTGCAAGAATTTTTTAGAAATTTTTTGTGATTTTTCTAGAGGAGACCAAGGTCAAAACGCGAGATTTGCGGCCGAACCCGTAATTATCACATAGCCGTGATTTTAAATATACATAGACTATGCACTAAAGCGAGATTATGGGCGAAGCCATGAAGCCATTACGGACCGTAAGTTCTTACGGTTTAAAATTGACAGGCGGCTTAGTGTTTACGCCCACGCTCGTAACTCGCCGATTTTCGACGATTCCTTCCACCAGTGGCGACGAAACACTTCCACGAACCTTCCCGCACCTCCAGCGAGTGGTTTCAGGTGATCATCCACTGGATTTCCGCAAGATTTTGTGAAGAACCGTTGTTCGTCTGCCGACCCGCCAGAGTTCATTTTTTGAATGATTCGAGGATAATTTCTGCACAGATTTGTGAGCAAACTCTTCCAAAACCTGATTTTCAATCTCAGTACTAGATTTGCATACATTAGCATCAGTTTGAGGGCTTTAGATCGGATTTTTGGGTCATTTTTCCTCTGAGTTTTCAGAGGTGATTTTATAGTTACTGTTGCATCATGATTTTTGAGCTATATTTGCGTATATTGGGCTGCTTTGATCGATACTATGGTTCCGAGGAGATCGGTGAGGACCAAGCCCTATGGGGCGGTGAGGAAGGAGAGTGTACGAGAACCGTACCCTCCTATATATCGTAGGTATAGGATGGTCCATGGAGTACTCCCTGAGAGGTTTGAGCTATCATAGATGTCGACAGTGGAGTCTCCGATACCATTCGACTTATACTCGCCTTTTGATACGCCATGGGTGTATTTGAGTGTTTCCGATGAGATTGACACTGAGAGGACGTCCCTAGCTCCTAGCACGTCCTTAGTACCCAGTACATCACATACGGCAGTGCCCGAGCCAGCCAGCTCCTAAGAGCTGGAGATTATATCAGAGAGGCCTGCCAATAGGCTAGAGAGCCGCGATCAGAGGATCGCTAGACGGTACGCTAGGAAGCGTACGGTCGAGCCACTAGCACTTGGGGAAGGAGAGTTACTAGGCCACTATCACCACTTGTAGAGACAGCTGAGATATCTATAGCACCCCAAGCACCAGCACTGACAGTAGCTGACACCACTCCAATGGATGAAGCGGAGTCCGCCACACCGGTGCCTCCTTCTGATTTATCAAAGTCTGCACCACCTGTAGATAGACAGACTATGGAGGTTCACACTCCATATGATACTGTATGGACTCCTGAGATTCCATCACCCTCCTCAGCCTAGGGGGATCTACCTATCCCTGAGGCTGCTACGCCAGTATTGCCAGATCAGGAGGAGGGATCTCCAGAGATATTTGCGGACTTACCGGAGATATCAGTGGAAATACCAGAGCTCCACTCTCCACCATCCATAGTGCATGGGCCATCTGTTACCACTGAGTCTGCACCAGCAACAGCTTCTGAGGCACCACATACCACTGAGAGGCCAGTCATTGCACCAGCATCAGCATCACCAGCGCCATCTCCTCAGATTCACTTGCCTTCCCCGAGCTATCCTCAGGACATTCGCTTGCTGCTTCCCCTGAGCCATCTCCTACGATACCAGAGCCGGATGTACTAGAGAGGAGACGTGCGCGATCACCTTCGACTACTCTTACTCCATACCCACGCCAGATCAGATTCAGGAGTCAGGAGCAGGAGCAGAGGTATCATGCTATGTCTGTGAGGGGAGTGCTTAGCATGAGATATTGGGACGACCAGACTTTGCAGTCCCTGGGATTGTTCGATGACATCCAGTGTATGTTCACGAACATAGGGTGGCAAGATTTTTATTACCAGAGGCATCCCACCTATGTTCAGCTCACTCTGGAGTTTTTCAGCTCCATTCAGATTATATTGCGGAACCATGATGACGGAGACCCTGGAAGGATGTTGTTCCGGTTGGGGAACCGGGAGCACGTACTTACATTGGACCAGGTTGGTCATATTTTTGGATTCCCCACAGACGTGACTAGACACTGTCCTCGTGAGTTTTAGGAGGGGACATTTTGGCGGGAGATATCTAGTGAGGGAAGATTTGACCCTAGGACTGCCAGAGCTACGCATCTGTCTAGCCCAGTTTTCAGATATGTCCATCGAGTACTCGCACACACGATTTTCGGGCGAGCAAAGAGTGACTGCATGGTCAGATCTTCAGAGCTATTTTATTTATGGACCATGTTGAGAGGATTCCGCATCAGCACCTCATTTACATGATGAAGCAGATTCAGATGGCTGCACAGGCATGGAGAGGAGTCCTAGTGATGGGAGGTATGATCACTACGATTGCCCTTGCCCTCAGTATCGACCCTTCGGGGTTGAACAAGGCAAAGGGTAATCCCAGACTTGACATGGATGCCTATGTTGCCATTAAGATGATTACGAGGCTTGGCAGCTCGTATCATCTCATGTTCAGGCACACTGATATTACAAAGAGGCTGCCGAACATGGACCATACTACGGTTCGTGTTCAGCAGAACTAGATTGTGGATCCAATTTGTGGGGGAGGTCTTAGAGAGGCAGCTTCACCTCCATCTCCGCCGAGGATTTCAGAGCAAATCCCTCCAGTCAAGCCATCCGCTGCTAACAGACCATCTACATCAGCACGGCCAGACCCTTCTCTAGAGTAGACGCGAGCCGAGCAGCAGAGGATGCATGACGACATATAGCGTCTTGAGCAGGGACAATCAAGTGCACTCGAGTCTTTATGCGCAATAGAGGAGCTATTACGGCGTCATCTCCCATCTTCATTGACACGACATACTAGAGACGAGGAGGAGGACTTTGAGCACACAGAGACAGATTGACATGCTTTGTGAGTATCTTATTTTCTTTACATGAAATCTGAAATTGTTCTTTGACATTATGCATGAGATCTCACATATATCTTGTATGTGCACAGGTTTGATTTAGTGGATTTGATGCTGATACAACCACAGACAGCATTTTTATGTTTTCTTTGTGTGTGTGCGTTGTATCTTGATACTATATGATATTTTGACATTAGAGTTGATATTGTATATACGTGATGGTATTAGATCTTAGGATGCTGAACTTGGTACAGATAGGATGGTTTTGTATATATTTGATATTCATCATGTGACTGTGATGCTTTATGATGGTTTTGGATGCTAGTTGATGAGTTTGTGAAATTTTAGACTGATTTTGATACATGCCATGATATTTTGAGTGAATAGTAATTTGATATGGTAAACTATGATTTGGTTGATAAAACATGACGGTATTTGACATTTGAGACTTGATTACCATGTAAAATTTGAATATCTTTGATATGGTATATTTTCAGGATTTTTCTGAGCTGTATTTCACACTTTTGATATAACTGTACAGGGTTTCACCAATAATATAGAGGGAACTCTTGCAAATTTTTTTCTGAAATCCTTCATTTATTTATTTGATGTTTATACATATGCAACAATTTAAGTCTAGGGTGTTCTTTCTTTTTCATATTTTGCTAGTCTTTCATAGTTTTATAGATATGAATTTTGAATGTTTAAGGTTGTTAAGGAATAATCACTATTATTTTATCCTTAATTTTGAACTTAGGAAGCATTTTGGGCATTTAATTTGATGACTTAGAGAATTTTTGAGATTTTCATGAAAACTTAAATTGTTGAGTAAGATTGATTCTGGTATTGATAAAGTTTACATAGGAATTGTTATATGTTTAAACAACATGTGCATAGTGATCCTTGTACTTTAAGTTTAATTTATTTTCCTTTGATTTAATAGTGATTTTTATGGATAGAAATTTGGTGATTTATATATTTAACTAGAGATTTGCTCGAACTCCTCTGGTAGCATAATCGGAGGTTATGGGATGACACTGGCCGGTTTGTTTTTCATATTTTTATATATAAAAAAAATATTTGACTCCACTTCTTGGCACTGCGAAAAATTGGCAGTGGTACCGAAGACATGAGTAGAAGTGTAAAAAAAAATGAGAAAGCTGTGGGCTTAGTGGAAAATTCCTCTAGCTTAAAATCAACACCATGAGTTAAATTATACTATTTTGCAGTATACTTTAAACAATGTTATGATAAATAACAATTTAAAGAATAAATTGCACTAAAAATCTCTTATCTATAGTTTCACCAAATGACTTGAAGTAAACCATTATCTATTGATCAAGGTAGATTTATTAAACCAAGAAGTATTTGATTGTTTGATATGTGTTGACTGAACATTATAACATGGTTTGTTAATTTTATCTTTCTTGGATTATGAACTCTTGATGATTTATTTTTACTATGACTTCTCTTGAATGATCTAAGTTCTAAAAGGTTGCATGCCTGAAATGTAGACCAAGGACTTTATTGATGGTAAAACGAATAAGTATTCCTTATCTTTACATTCTTTGTTCATATTGATGAATTGCTTAAGGACAAGCAAAAATCTAAGTCTAGGGTATTTTGATGCGTTGTATTTACACCACATTTTTTCCTATATTTTATATCATATTTTGGGCTTATTTGCATGATTTTGTGCTTATTTCGATGTTTTTGTTTCACTTTGCATGGAATCTTCACTTTTCTTGGTTTTATTGAAAATGTAGGTAAAATAGTGTAAAAATGATGGATTTCACGTGTTTTGAAGCCAAAGCATGATTCCCGAGGAGATCACAAGCTTACATGTCAAATTTTGAGGGAAAATGGTGAAGAAATCAACATTCACGGCCTTGGCCGTAATTATGGCTCAGCTGTAATTTCGATGTCGAGCGAAAGGCGAAAAAACGGCTAAGTGTTGGAATCACAAAAACTTTCACGGGTGAAGCCGTGAATCCATCATGGCCCGTGAAACTTTCTATATACAAAAGACTGTATACACAGAGACATTTACAGCCTTATCCGAAAACTTGTTACGGACCATAAAAACGTCCTCACGTCGAGTTTTTCACTCGATTCTCCACCGATTCGAACCGGATTTGAACTAAACTTTGCAAAACCATTCCTTGATGGGTTCCAAACCGGTCTAACTATAAAAGATCAGAATTTTCAAAGGTTAGAGAGCTTTTTTTTCAGACGAACACAAGGCAACGGCGACGAGGGCAAAACTCAAGTTTCAGAGTATATTCCGACGAGATTCCATGCAAAAGAAATGATTGATTGACTCTTTCTCATCTACAGATCGAGGAGAAGATGGTTTTATTGTTGACTTAGTGAATTCTTTGCGATTTTTACTAGATCTGTGCTTATTCATCACATAAATATGTATTTCCCTAAAAACATGAGTGAGTAGATCTTTGTTTCGGGATTTAGGGCTTAGCTCGGTGACTTTTATGAATTAACCCTTATTCATACTCTTTTTATACAAATTTATCATCTTGATTTGATTGAAGTTGTGTTTATTTCGTAATTTACCTTGGCCAAGTATAATTGTGCACTAGACGTTGCGAGAAGGACCGAGAGGTGAATCGCAACGTCCGATCTATTTCAATTGAACCTTCGAATCCAATCACTAGGTTGGATTCGGTTGAAGGATCTAAATAACTTTTCATAGAGCTTAATGGGTTTAGTTAGGTTAACTGTCACGAGAGTAGGGAGTTAATTTAATTATATACCGTATTACAATCTGAGAGGAGGTGATATGTACATTAGGAAAAGATCCTTTCATGATAGATATTTTCTATTGATCGAGTTATCTTTATAAGATTCATAATAGTCAGTGTGGTGAAACCTAGAAATCCTGATTCTCTTAGAACTTGAATCCTCTAAAAAGCTGCTTTTGAATTGTTCGTGCTTAGAAGTTCATCATAACCACTTATTTGTTTTGCCTAGATTTAAATAAGTCGAAGAGTCAGTACTTAATTACGTAATCCTCGTTGGGAATGATATATTTTTATTACTTCGATAATTCTGTGCACTTGCGGAAGGCTATCACTCGCCCCTCAACATGCGATGTGGGTTGAGTTCCATCAACAATACACCTTTGTGATCGCCCACAAGGTCGGTAAGGACAATGTCGTGGCCAACCACGATATGTTCCTCGCTCATCCTTGCGTGAGCTTCCCGCTAGTAGCGCCACCGGCAACCATGGCCATGATAAAACCCTCGACTTGGCTGAAGAATGGTTCTTCTTGCCCACTCTTCGTAAGGATCTAGATAGGGTCGTTCGCCACTACGGCGCTTGTCAGCGCGCCAAGCCTAGGCAACCCAACACCGGTCACTACACTCCCTTACCTATTCCACACGGTCTGTGGCCTGAGATAAGCATGGACTTTATTCTTGGTTTGCCCTGCACGGCCTCGTGCCATGACTCCATCTTTGTTATCGTGGATCGCTTCTCCAAGATAGCTCATTTTGTGCCATGTTCTAAGACGGCTGATGCCTCCCACATTGCACATCTCTTTGTCAAAGAGATCCTCCGCCTCCATGGACTTCCCCTCACCATTGTGTCTGACCGTGACACCCATTTCGTTGGTCATTTCTAGAAGTCCATTTGGGCCCTCCTTGGCACCTTGCTTAAGTACTCCTCTGCATACCACCCCCAAACTGATGGGCAGACGGAGGTAGTGAACCGTAGCTTGGGCAACCTTATGCGTTGCTTAGCGAGTGACTTTCCACGACAATGGGTTGTTCATCTCCCCATTGCAGAATTTGCGTACAGTAGGGCCTTCAACCGGTCTACCAAATTGAGTCCTTTCCATGTTCTCCTCAGGCATCAACCTAGAAAACCTATTGATATGCATAACATCCCTGCTACCCCTTTTATCCACGAGTTTGCTCATGCATTTGCATCTCACATCACGGGTTTACATGATGAGATTCGCTGCCGGATCTACTTGAGCAATACCCGGTATGCAACTGAGGCCAACGAACATCGTAGGCCACACCATTTTAAGATGGGTGAGCATGTGATGGTGTGCATCCACACTAAGCGCCTGAGATCTAGAGCCAATTGGAAGTTGCAAGCGCATTGCGATGGACCCTACACGGCTCTGCGAAGGGTTGGTGCCAATGCCTATGGCCTCGACTTGCCAGAGGACTCCCTCATCAGCCCAGTCTTCAACGTCTCCGACCTCATTCTGTTCCATGCACCCCTTCCCACTAGTGTCCCTTCTGACAACATCACAGTGCCATGTTCTCCGAATGCAAACTCTCCCCATCCTAGGGGAATTGGCGGAGTCTTCAAAGCTTATGGGTGTGACCTAACACCCCTAGTAGATACTTGGGAAGACTCCCCAGAGTCTGAGGAGGCTACACCGATAATTTTAGGCCAAACTGACATCTGCGCCACTCATCACAGCCAGACCGTGAAGGAGATCATGGTCGTGATCCCCTCAGTGCAGCCCAACATGGCATCAGGCACTGGTGTGATGAGTTTGGCATCCCATCACGGCCAGGCCGTGACATGGTTACCCCCGGACGTGAACAAAAGCATGGCCCCAGGCACGGCCATGCCCCATGTCGTGATGAGCTCAGCGCAAAACTGCCCACCCCGTCACGGCCGTGATGAGAAACACAGCCAGGCCATGATGGCATCGATAGATTTCCCAGCCTCCGTTCACGCCCGTGAACACAAGGACGGCTAGGCCGTGAACACCTCGAAAGTGAAGATGGGTCCTACTCTGCATGAGGTTCAACATTCACAAGGATCCTCGCAACCCCCATATCGTTATGTGGGCATCATGAGCCTCTCTTTAGCCTCAATGGAATCCATACAACTAGCCCCCATGGCAACTTCCCCGAGGACCACCTCAAGAGCCACCAAAGGACCACTACCATAACCAAGTCCTCAACTCGGCCCAACAGACAGCCAACAACATTCAGAATCAGCCCACGATCAGTAAACTCTGTTGCTTCGTGGCAGCCTACTCAGAAATAGTTTAGCGCACCATCTGGCCCAAACAACAGCCCACAAAGTTGATCCATGCACCAGGCACCCTGAAGATTCCCTGCAGAAGTTGTTAGTGTTGCTTTTAGTTTGTTAGAGAGCATCTTGACCCTCTTTTAGGAATTTAGGGGTTGTTGGCTTCTCCAACAGCCCACGAATTCTTTGCATGACTCATCATAGATCGAACCATGTCCTACAAGGTTCAATTTCTCCTTTCAGACACACCATTCCATTGAGGTGTTCTAGGAGGAGTGAGTTGGGATAGAATCCCACACTCTCTAAGATAGTCAAAGAACTCACCGCTCAGGTACTCTCCACCACGATCTGATCGAAGAGTCTTAATAGATCTACTAAGTTGGTTCTCTACTTCATGTCTGAACTCCTTAAATTTCTCAAAGGATTCTGACTTATGTCTCATCAAATAGACATAACCATATCTTCTGAAGTCATTAGTAAATGTGATAAAGTAGTTGTACCCTCCTCTGGCTTGTTTACTAAATGGCCCACACACATCACTATGTATGAGATCCAACAAACCTCCTGCCCTCTCCCCAATCTTGGTGAAAGGCGCTTTTGTCATCTTCCCTAATAAACAAGTATCAAACTCCTCCAAGGAGGTTGAATCCAACAATCCATTTGCATGGAGTTGTTGAATGCGATTTTTGTTTATATGGGCTAATCGACAATGCCAAAGGTACACACCAACTGAACCACTCAGTTTGATCCTTTTATGATTTATGTTACATATAGAGTTATCCATGTCCTAGACATATAATCCATTGCACAAGGTACCCTTCCCATAAAACACATTTGCAAATGAAAAAGAGCAAGAGTCCTCTTTTATTTCAAATTTAAATCCTTTCCTTGCCAAACAAGGAATAGATACAATGTTTTTGGTAAGGGAAGGTACATAGTAGCAATTATTTAACTCTAGTTGAAGTCCAGAAGGCAAGGAGAGCGTCAAAAGTCCTACGGCAATAGTAGCAACCTGTGCTCCGTTTCCAACACGTAGGTCAATCTCTCCATGCCGCACCGAACTACTTTTCTTGAGCCCCTGCATATTTGTACAAATATGAGCTCTGCATGCGGTATCCAATACCCATGACATAGAAGTAGAAAAGTTGACTTCGGTAACATAAATACCTGAGCTAGAAGACGAAGCCTTGCTTCTCTTCTCCTTGTTCTAAAGACGCATGCAGTCCCTTTTCCAGTGACCCTACTCGCCACAGTGGAAGCGCACTGCTATTCCTTTGACATCCTCACCTTCTTTTTCAGTGCTTTGGTCGGACCCTTGGCACTGCCCTTGGCACGCGCCTTACCATTCTTCTTCATCTTCTTGGTCACGGGGACCAAAAGAACAGAATTAGGTTTGGTCTTGACCATTTCACGCTCGGTCGTCTGGAGCATATTCAATAGTTCCTCCCTTGAGCACTCAATCTGATTCATATTAAAATTAATAATAAATAGACTGAAACTAGAGGGCAGGGACTGCAGAATAAGATCCGTGACCAGCTCGTTATCAATCGTGTGTCCCAGTCTCTTAAGATGATCCACATACCCAATCATCTTGAGTACATGGGGTCCCACTGGAGCACATTCAGACAACTTACACCGAAAGACTGCTTTGGCAATGTCATATCTCTCGGTCCTAGCCTGAGCCTCGAACATCTGTTTCAAATGAGTTATCATCTGAAAAGCATTTTGCTCCTCATACTGCACCTTAAGTTCAGGCGCCATGGTGGCTAGCATGAGACATGACACTTCCAAAGAGTCGTCCTGATGCTTTCTAATAGCATCCCTTTTAGCCACTCAGGCTGTAGGTGGAGGAGGCGCAGAAATAGCTTGCTCAAGGACATAAAGCTTCTTCTCGAGCTTGAGGACTATCCTCAAGTTCCGATACCAGTCCATGAAGTTGGATCCAACCAACTTATCCTTGTCAAGAAGGGATCGCAGTGTCAACTCGCTAGTGTTCGTTGCCATTAATCTACAAAAACCAAGATAGCAGATTAGTACTACTTCGAATCATTTAATCTGGACTTGCATTAAATGATCATGGCTCCCACTACTTTTAATCGAATTGACAACCCACTAAGTCAACCTAAATATCCGAGATTTCCTAGTGAGATGGGATCCTTATTCCACATGAGGCTTTGCATCCAACGAGGGTGGGATGAGATGCACAAAGTGACTCATGTTTCTTAAGGTAGGCTCGCCGGCCGATTGCACCCAGGCAATTCCCCTTCTCAGGAAAGTTCAAGCATTTTGTGCCCAGCTAGGGCTGGAACAACACAAAACCCTAACCTCTCGAGGCCGCCTCTTAGAATTCCATCATGTGGCCACCACATATGAAAAACTAGTCAAGTCTAACCTGATCGTTATGCCTAGGGCCAATGAGTTTCCTTGCGAAGGCATGCTCAGGTTTTTAACTGGACTGGGGAAACCATTGCCACCACACGCCTTCTAAAGATAAGTGGGTGTGTCCCACGAGGGTGGGAAACAGTGCACAACACCACTGATCGATAGATTGACGAGGGCTACGCGTCAGAAGGCTATAGACTTGATATTGTTTTGAGGGTTTTGGGGGTCTCATCCTCTTAGTTTTATCTTTTGTCTAACATTACAGGCATGCAATCCTATAGTGATAACAAAACGATAAAACACAACCAGGCATGCTTTAGTAGAAATTGAAAGCAGTAAACAAGCGATGTGGTCATAGCCTAATCAACACATTGAACCATCACATGCCAAAGGATGTTCAATGCTTGACCTAGGTGACAAGCCCCAACAAGACCTAACCTAGCTGCCACTAAGCCATATCTTCACGTGCGGCTCCAAGGTCCTTCACACCAAGGCATAGCACACAAACCCTAGGGTTCAGCCAAGACCTTAATGGCTCCTCCATGCATGATGCGCCATCATGCTTGTGCCAAGAGGGATAGCTCACAAACCCTACGGTTCGGCCAAGCCCTTACTTGCGCCACCAAGCAAGATGTGCCATCATGGTTGATGCGCCCCTAATCTTCTTTGTGCGTTTACAAAACAAAAAGAAAAAGGCGGCACACAGGCCTCACATAAATATATCACAAGCATACAAGGGGCTTGACTATGACCACAACACGATGCACAATCATCTCTTGCTTTTCTATATGCTCAAGAAAACATAAAACTTCAGTTTTAGTTTCTTAGAAAACAAGTCTTTCAACCTCAACGTTCGTTCGCAAATCTAGGATTTTTCATTTCTCTCAGGAGTCTACAAAGTGACGCATGCATGCTCCAAGCACGCTTGTCGTCTACCCTTGCAATCCTTAACCTGCCAAGATTAGGACAATCACCATGCCTCATAATCTTTGACAAGTCCCACATAGTAGGTCTATCCTACATGCGTAGGGCGAAATTAATTCTCTCACATATGGGTCTATCCCACCATGTGAAGAAAGTGAAAAACAAAGAGATCGAATAGATGTTAGGAACGAAAAACTTACAATTTTTCTTACTTAGACAAATCCATGCGCATATGCAAATTTTCAAAAAATTTCAGATGACATGTGAGCATATAATCAAAGCATAAAACACCGTTCGAGTTCGCAAGTTGGCTCTAATACCACTATTAGAAAACCCCAGGGATTTTTAAAATTTTAAAGGCAAGTATAGCAGAAGCAATCCCCGAAACAGGCCAGGCCCAAAAACCCAAAAGATCGAGTCTTGCGAAAGAATCGACATGGTGAGTAGGAGATGATACCTCAAAGCGAAGAAGGAAGTGATGCAGGCGCCCAAGTGTTCGCCCTCTGCAGTCTCGCACACAACCGACGCTCAAGATCTCTTCTTCCACGCCCGGTGCTACCTCGGGAAGAAGATCCACGCCTCAGGGAGTCCTCAAGAACTTGCACCACCCTCTAAGAGAAGACGCCAAGGAGAGGTGATGGAAATTTCGCCAAGGTCCAACATTGCGAATGCCAAGAGGAGAGGGGAGAAGGGAGTAAGCGCCAAGGAGAAAAATCTCTTCCAAAAGACCAAGTAATCGCCAACTCCTCTCCCCCTCTTCTTTTATAGAAAACATGGTGACCCTTGGAATTCCGCTGAGACCTTTGGAATTCCACAATAAATTCTCTGAATTAATTCATCATTAATAATAGAATTAAATTCAGAATTAATTATAGAATTAAACTCTGAATTAAAGTCTCATAATGACTCATTAAAACTTCGAATTAAAGTCTCATAATGATCATTAATGATCTAACTTGTCACATCCCGTTATCTTAACCCAAACAAGCAACACAAGTCATAGAGGAACAGGATGTTATCACACAGGATCGATGCACACGCTAAGTAAAACCAAGTTCAGGAAA
>JANTFE010019011.1:18000-29196 GCA_027562315.1 Costus pulverulentus
TTCACAAGAAGAATAAAAATCATCACATCTTACCATTTTGACCTATCAACTTCATGATTGAAAACAAGCAAGAAAAGCGTAAGATCATGAATCCACATATTCAGTACAAAGAATTATAGTTTCCAGCATAGCAAGATAGTTGATTTCTTGAACAAAGTGAGGTAGTTGTCTAACTAATGTAAACGATAAAAGCATAGTAAATATCATAAGTTCAAAACTACCCCCCCCCCCCTCACAACAAAATAAGGCATCGTCCTCGATGCCAAAATAGGAGAACAAGACAATGTACAGAAATGGGGGAAGGTATAGAGAGCTCACAAAGCTAATCACGGGGGTCATCCCCCGCATCTCGACGGTCATCATCGGAGGCATCAGAGGAGTCCTCAGAAGAATCTGTGACATCGTGCATGTGCTGGTCCTCCTCGTCGTGAGGAGAGCGAAGGAGGTTGTAGATACATTGTACATTGTCCATCAGCATCTCGATTTGGAGACCATGGGTCCGTTGGTTCTGCAGTAGTTGTTGGAGGAGCTCATGCGTGGAGGGCTCTTGAGATGATCGAGGGGCAGGCCCCGATGTAAAGGGGGCAGGGGCGCCAGTGGACAGAAGTCAAGTGGAGGCCCCCTCCAGTTTCCACGGTTGTGGTCTTGTTCGCTTGGCTGGCCACGGAAGATACTGAGGAACAACTAAGCTTTAGCTCGCGCAGACTACGGAGTGTTCCTCGGGGTGCGGTTTTGATTACTGGGTCCCCCGTGGAAGAAACTGTGGAGAAACTGTCGTAAGCTTGCGCAGCTTACAGAGGGTTCCACGGAGCGAGGTTGTGATTGCTGGGTCGTCCGTGGAATTCTGCAAATAACGTGATTGACCCTCAAAAACTCCCAGATCATCCCTGGACAATTTCAAACATAGAATTAATCTCGAAGAGGCAATCATAATAGAATAGGAGCAAATACCACCTCAACTCTATCACAAAATCAGCAAAATGTCATCAAAACGTATCACATGAAACCCATCATTGAAAACGTAGAGGAGCCGGCTGTAGAAGATAATCAAAATTGCGACAGCAGCAGACTGCCGTCACAACATCACCAAAATACTGTCAAGTGATCTACCCAAAAGGATTAGCAGGTGATCTACAAAGGGAAAAATTCCATCCCACTGTACCATAATACCATCAAGATGTCATCAAGACACAAGACATAAAAACCATAAATGAAAATTCCCTAAAGTAAACCACCGAAGAGTTGGCATAGCAAACACATGGTGAAGGAGACAACATAGTGGGAAGAAAAGTAAGCATGTGGTCAACCAACCAAAATACCACCACAACAAGACTAATGAAAACACCGATAAGTAAACTACCAAAAAGGACTAGCAAGACAAGGAAGAAAGCTTGGGTTGCCGCCCAAGAAGTGCCATTTTTAAGGTCTTTGGCTTGACCCTAGTGTCGTGTCAAGGTGGGGCTGAGGGGTCGGAAGGATGGACAACGCTCCGCTTTTCAAGCGACTCATGAACAAAATGTGGAGAGGGTATTTCTCCATCAGAATCATTACGTGGAACGTCCCCCTGGGATTGTATTAGGTCTGATAAATTCTCCCCATACTTTCTGGATATCTGCCCACAAGAAACTTTCAAAATTCCATGGTTAGGATCTTGTTCAGGACCAGGACAAGGTGATCCTCCTTCAGGAACAATAACCAGTGAATTAGATAAGTCTGAACCAATTTCAAAGCCCACTGGGAGTTGAGCGGGGTGCTATGCAAACATCATAAGACAGTCTCTAGAGTATTTCTTTTGACTAGTAGCTTCCAAACCATCACCATCGTAATGCGTAGTTGCTCCAACACCATGTTGTCTATTCTCTGATGGTTTTGGTTTTGGAGTCGAGATATCGGCTGCATTTTTCCAGTCATCCAACTCCACTTTGTTCAGCCTGACTTCCTCATTTGCAACATCTATTGGAATGATATTTGGGATAGTGGTTGGACTATTGATATTTTATTACTTACTAATAATTCCGTGCTTGGTCTCAGGAGCTTTATATGCATTATAGAGGTCAGATGCGCCAGCACCATTAGCTTTGGAAAATAATTCTTTTCTATTCTTCATTTTAGATGTAATCTTAGGCTTCCAAGTTTTAAATGAAGGCTTCTCCTTTTTCCCTGAGCGGGTAACAACACCCAATCCATCACTAGAATCAAAAACTTCAGGTTCTGACTTATTTTCCACATTATGCAAGTGCAAGTTCTCTTGAACCTTGTCGGCCAACTTATCCTTTTGGGCACTTGTTTCTCTCTGAAAGTGGTCTTTGTCAAAATCATGCTGGGAAACTTTCTCTATAAGTCCAGGATTTTCATATTTAAGCTTGTCTAGTTTCTCATAATGAAGATCTTTTTCGGATCTAATCATTTAACCCTTTGAATAGGCTTCAGATAACTTTTTGCATGACTCCTCTAAATTAACCTTGACCATCTGAGAAGAATCCCCAATGTTCTTGATCTTCATTTGCAGTGCATCTCTTTCCTGCTGAACCACGATAAGTAAATTTCCTAGCCATTCAATCCTGTCCCCTGGGTCCAACATACTCGATTGTGGAGGCATCTCAAATTTATTAAGCATTTTCTCCCATTTCTGCACAAGGCAATTTCTCTGAACTAGGGATTGCTCTAGCAAATCATTGTGCTCAGCTAAATCAGAAAACTTTCTTTCAAGTGTCTCATATTTTGCTTTCAATTCATTAAAATCTGAATTAGAAATTGCCTATGGGCCATCTCGCCAAGAATCCATGACCATAAAACCAGCATTAGGAGGTGGTCTCCCGGTGGAACTTTTCTGATCCCAATCGGTTACAGCAACAATTTTGGATAGCAACTTAATTTTCTCAATTATATATCTAGAATGGGATTGCTTAGGCAAATCCAAGTCTTCCAGTATCCCTTCAATCCTTTGTAGAACAGAGTCCTTGAGAAGAAAAGAATCTCGCAGTGCAGTGGGAGAATTCCATATGTACGGAAGCTCATATTCTGGTTTCTCTATTCTATCAATCTCTGAATAATCCATAAGCTTCAAAATCTCCTTTTTTTACCATTGCTTTTAAGTTTGGGTTAAGCTGTCTTTGGCCTTCAACGGTGGGTTTGTAGCCTTCCTCCAAAAATGTCCTCAGGCTATGCGGTAACTGTTTGAATTTACCAACTCCAACACAATGAAATCCACTGGAATAATGAATTTACCAACTCTAATCGGTACATTCGTTAATATGCCCACTGGATGCCGAACTGAATTGTCGGCAAGTTGTAACGAGACACTTGTCTTCTTCAATTCCCCCAGATCCAATTTCTTGCAAATTGAGCATGGTATAAGACTCACACTAGCTCCAAGGTCACATAGAGCGCGATCAAAGCTCACGTTCCCAATCTGACATGGGATTGAGAAACTGCCAGGGTCTTTGTCCATGTCCAAATTCATCCCAGGCTCATCAAGTTGCTTCTCACTGTGTATGGTGATAGCATTGCAATGCTCTCTAGGATTCACTTCGGGTTGAGATGGTATTTTCCTAGGGTGTCTACCGTAAGTGGAAGCGAGGTGGGCTAGTTGATTTTCTACCATCCCGTTGTGAGCTTCCATAGCATCTATTCTTGAGTCAAGTCGGTTTATAGAGTTTCCAAAATTCTCATTGGCCTTCTCTTGGGTATTGATAAACTTTTCCAAAGTTAGCTCCAAAGAAGACTTCTGTGGTTGCGGTGGCTGTGGAGCAGGCGGTTGATGTTGTGGAGCAAAAGGCCTAGGTTGGAATCCAGGTGGTTGAGTTGCCTTGTAATGCTGCAGCTGTCCCAAATTCTTATTTTGAAACTGATTTTGGCTTTGATCAAGACTCGTTCTGTAAGAGAAATTGGGATGACTTCTCCATCCTGGATTGTATGTAGTAGAATATGGATCAAATTGTGGCCTTTGATTGTAGCTTCCCAATGCTTGAACTTGTCCTATCTGTGGATCATTCCCTAGAGGCATTAAAATCTGACATTCATTCATGTTATGCCCTGTGACTCCACATATCTCACAGATGACATTAACAGTTTCAGCAAAATGTAATCCAAAAGAATCAAGTTTTTTAGCGAGGGAGTCTACTTTTGCTGCTAAACTAGTAAGAGAATCTATCTCATACTTCCCTGGTGCTGAAGCTCTAGATGTGTTGCCCCTTTCTCCTACCCAAGAGCAATGATTCATGGACATATCTTCTAGCAGTTCAGTGGCTTCTTCTAAGGTCCTATTCATAAGTGCACCCCCCCCGCAGCAGCATCCACGGTAAGTCTTGTGTTGTAACTGAGTCCATTATAAAAAGTGTGTAAGAGGACCCATCTCTCTAGGCCATGGTGTGGGCATAGTCTTTGCAGCTCCTTAAATCTCTCACATGCTTCATATAATGATTCACCATCTCTTTGTGTGAAGCTAGTAATTTGGTTTCTCAATTGCACTGCCTTACTGGGAGGGAAATATTTTGCTAGGAAAGCTCATGATAGTTCCTCCCAAGTAGTTATGTTCGCTGGATTGA
This sequence comes from Costus pulverulentus, assembly GCA_027562315.1. NCBI lineage: Eukaryota > Viridiplantae > Streptophyta > Magnoliopsida > Zingiberales > Costaceae > Costus > Costus pulverulentus. Next base: position 22,548 of record JANTFE010019011.1, read on the forward strand.
GGTTGTGCATCCAACTTCTCGCTCTATATCTAAGTGAGAATGGGAAGAGTCGCATCCTGACTGCATCATTGGTAACTCCATTCATCTTCAAGGTGTCACAATACTCCAAGAAGATAGATAGGTGTTCGTTTGGATCTTCAGTCGGTGATCCCCCAAATTGGTGTTGTTGTTGTACCAAAAACTTGTTACTATCACCGCAAGCGCATGGATATATCGTTGCAGAAAGAATATCGTTCCCACAGGGACGGAGAATCGAGTATCAACAATTCTATCGATCAAAAGCTAGACAATCAAGTTTGGAAGGGTTTTATGAACTAAAGAAAAGAAGTAAAATAACAAACAACAATCTAGGAGGATTCTAATGACGTACGACGAAAGACAATTGACAATGATTAAAAGACATTGGAGATCATGGGTTCACCACTCAATTAAATTAAAGGATGTACGATAAATAACTGATAATTGCTACTCATGATCTAAAGAAAAATGCCTAGAAAGTAATCACCGCTTCTCATCGCGTGAAAATAACCCACACCTAATATAGTAGCCGCCTCTCGACGCGCAACTATAGCATAGATGGATTCAAGCAACCGTGGTCTTTTCCTCGTGTAGGATCCTAGCTATCGATACAAACCCTACACGATCGCTCCAAGGAATGTCTGTAATAGTGGGTTCTTCACACATTACTCTAATGTCATTTGAGTGATCAGTTCAAAACAACATGCATATAAATCTCCATGGAATCGAATAGATACCAAAATATAATATCAGAAATATTTTTCATCATAACAATCTAGAAATTTAAGAGAGGGCTACACCCTGATCCCCGACTAAAGAGTTTAAGCTATCATCATCATGGTTTTACACAAAGATATTTCAAGAAAGTACATCAAGGAGAAGAGGGAAAGGGTTAGAATCGAATCCAAACTCAAAGAAAGCCCTTCTCCTTCACTGTCGATCCAGATAGAAGCCTCTAAAGATGCTGGTCACCTTTCCCAAGTCGCCTCCTTCCCTAATCGCCAGTCGCCGCAACACCTAAAACAAGCAATCTGCTTCCTCCGATGGCGTCCTGATTTTTCCCCTTTTTGCCCTATTTTTCTCTGTCGAAACCCTGGACAATTCTTCCCATCAGATGCCTCTTCAAATTACGGATCCAACGGCGCTGGTTTCTCCCAAATCTGTTAAGAAATGAATAAGTTATGCCATTTTTAGTGCAGGGGGGTCGCACAAACGGCTGAAGAAAGCTGCGCAAGTTCCACGGGGTGAGGTTTGCGCCGCTGGGTGCCCCATGGAACATACTGTGGAGAAACTGAGTTGTGACTGCGCTGCTTACCGAAAGTTCCTCGGGGTGAGGTTCTCGTGACTAGGTCCCCCGAGGAAGTTTCTGTGGAAAAGCTGTCTTGCGAAGCTAGCTGCCTCCAAAGAGTTCCTCGGGGTGAGGTTTGCATCGCTGGGTGTCCCGAGGAAGTTTCTGTGGAGAAACGTTCTTGTGCTTGCGTCTTGCGTAGACCACAGAGAGTTCCACGGGTGTGGTTTTCATCGCTAGGTCACCCGTGAAACTCATGGAAGACTCTGATCAAGCTGAAATTTGGTGTGCTGACTTGTTTTGGCCTTCTGAATCACCCGGTAACCTCAGAATCGTCAAATAAGTGACAGAATAGGGTGATTTAACCTAAAAATCTTTGAAAATAGGACATGGTGAAGATTCCGAAACAAATTGAGAGATAAGCACAAAAAGTGGACAAACAAGGTAAAAATACCCCGATTCCCACTGAATACCAGCAAAAATATACTCGAAAACTCTATATAAATGCGAGGTATCACTTGGCTGAACCCTAAGGTTTGTGTGCTATGCCTTAGTGTGGAGGACCTTGGAGCCGCACTTGAAGATAAAGCTTAGTGGCAGCTAGGTTTGGTCGGGTTGGGGTTTGTCAACTAGGTGAAGCATTGAACATCCTTTGGCATGTGATGGTTCAATGTGTTGATTAGGCTATGACCACATCACTTGTTTACTACTTTCTATATTTGGAAAAGCATGCCTTGATGTGTTTTATTGTTTTGTTATCACTATAGGATTGTATGCCTATAATGTTAGACAAAAGATAAAACTAAGAGGATGAGACCTCAAAAACCCTCAAAATAATATCAAGTCTGTAGCTTTCTGACGCATAGCCCTCGTCAAGCTATCGATCAATGGTATTGTGCACTGTTTCCCACCCTCGTGGGACACACCCACTTATCTTTAGAAGACGTGTGGTGGCAATGGTTTCCCTAGTCCAGTTAAAAACATGGGCATGCCTTCGCATGGGAACTCATTGGCCTTGGGCATAACGGTCAGGATATACTTTGTGGGTTTTGTGTTGTTCATATGTGGTGGCCACATGATGAAACTCTAGAGGCAGCCTCAAGAAGTTAGGGTTTTGTGTTGTTCCAGCCTAAGCTAGGCACAAAATACTTGAACTGTCTTAAGAAGGGGAATTGCCTAGGTACAATCGGCCGGTGTGCCCACCTTAAGAAGTATGAGTCCCTTTGTGCATCTCATCCCATCCTCATGGGACGCGAATCCTCATGTGGAATAAGGATCCCATCTCACTAGAAAATCTAAGATTTCCCGATTGACTTTGTGGGTTGTCAATTTGATTAAAATAGTGGGAGCTATGATCATTTAATGCAAGTCTAGATTAAATGATTTGAAGTAGTACTAATCTGCTATCTTGGTTGTTGTAGATCAATGGCTATGAACAATAGCGGATGGTCGCTACGATCTATCCTAGAGAGGAATAAGTTGGTTGGATCCAACTTTATGGACTGGTATCGGAACTTGAGGATGGTCCTCAAGCTCGAGAAGAAGCTATATGTCCTTGAGCAGCCTATTCCTGAGCCACTTCCATGCTCGGCCTCAACGGCTGAGAAGGATGCTTTTAATAAGCATCCGGCAGATACTTTGGAGGTTGCTAATTTGATGCTAACCAACATATCGCCTGAATTATGAGGGCAATATGATCGGAAGAGTGCTTTTCAGATTATTTATAATCTAAGGCAAATCTTCGATGAATTAGTTAGGCTCAACCCTCTAAAAGTAAACATTCAATGTGTTGAGCTAAAAGGCTTAACTAAGACATTAAAGATAAAGATAGAAAAGGTCAGGAATAATAGGTGCTATTCATGTGGAGTGCCAATTCACATGATTGACATAGTGCGACTTCAGAACGAGAAGAAGAGAAGCAAGACTTCATCTTCCTGCTCAAATATTTATGTTACCGAAGTCAACCTTTCTACTTCTATGTCATGGGTATTGGATACCGTATGTAGAACTCATATTTGTACAAATATGCAAGGGCTCAAGAGAAGTAGATCGGTGCGGCCTGGAGAGATTGACCTACAAGTTGGTAATGGGGCACAGGTTGCTGCTGTTGCTGTAGGACTTTTGACACTCTTCCTGTCTTCTGGACTTCAGTTAGAGTTAGATCATTGCTATTATGTACCTTCTCTTACCAAAAACATTATATCTATTCCTTGTTTAGAATGGAAAGGATTTAAATTTGAAATAAAAGAGGACTCTTGTTCTTTTTCATTTACAAATGTGTTTTATGAGAAAGGTATCTTGTGCAATGGATTATATGTCTTGGACATGGATAACTCTATTTGTAACATATTTCATAAAAGGGTCAAACTAAGTGGTTCAGTTGGTGCATACCTTTGGCATTGTCGATTAGCCTATATAAACAAGAATCGCATTCAACAACTCCATGCAAATAGATTGTTAGATTCAACCTCCTTGGAGGAGCTTGATACTTGTGAGCCAAGTTAATTAGGGAAGATGACAAAAGCGCCCTTCACCAAGATTGGTGACAGGGCAGGAGGTATATTCGATCTCATACATAGCGATGTGTGTGAGCCTTTCAGTAAACAAGCCAGAGGAGGGTATAATGATGTAGGGGGGAAGCGTGTGACAACAAACTACTAAATTAAAATTCAGTTATTTATTTTTGAATTTTCAGAAAATAGCATATTCATGAAAGCAGCTAGAATTCTAGGAGTTCAGAAAATTATTATTTAGCAAATGTGGCAATGTCATAGAGGGGGTTCCAATCATTCAATATTCAAACTAAATGAACTACATTGTAGAACTAAATTAGTTCTTTGCATGCGTATCAAAATGGAGAGTAGACTCCTACTCTAGCATATAGATTTAGTGCAACCAATATAACTAGTCAGATCGGTAAGTTAAAACTGCATAGAAATGTTTCAGATTGCAAATTTTGCAATGCTTGTTAGATTGAACCGTTGAACTCGGGCTCGCATCAACTAACCCAAATGAAAGTACAAGATGTGTCCTTCATTATCTGACCAAAGTCCAAGATCTTTGTTGCATAGATTGCTCAAAGTACATGCACAAAACATGCTAATCAGATTAGTTGAGAAAATAAATGCAGGATTTAATCATTTACGAAAAGTTGATGTGTCTTGGAGGATGATCCAGTCGATTTGCGTTTCTCCCAACTGATCTGAATGAGAGAGGAGGATCAGGTCTTACTAATGGATCCAATGATCAGAGCTGGGGGCTTCTCTGACCATGCCAAAAACCTGCAACAATAAGGGTAATCAGATTAATATGAAAGTGCAAAACAGAAGATAGCGGCAAGAAGCAGAGTCTGGAAACAGGCAAGGATGGTCTGCGCCATTCAATGATGTCGGAGCTAGTGGTTTGTCGGCGAGTCAGGTACAGCAGGTGGTGGAGAAGGTGATGGCGGCGTCAGAGCACTGGCAGCGGCGGAATAGGGGAAGCTGCGAAAAGGAGGCGGCTGTTCGAACAGGACAGGGGAGGTTGGCGAGCATAACATGGGTGATCGCTGTTCACCAGATGGTGGACGAAATCAAAACCTGCTAGAAGTGGAGGTTGTCATCATAGATGAGAAGACGTGGCCAGAGTTTGGGGTCGATTGGTGGCCTGTCGGAGGAGAACAACGATGAAGGGCGGAAGGTTGCGGAGGCGGAGGGTGTTCTGTTGGAACAGGGCAGTACGCGAGTGGAGCAGGGTTCATCGCTAGAAGGCCGGTGGAGCTTTAACACGGAACCTGCTACAACTGCAGATCCTCGTGATGGTGTCGGAGTGGTGGCCGGAGTTTGGTGACGGACGGTGGCTAGTCGGAGGTGCACGATGCGGAAGGGCGGAGCTAGGTCGCGGGCAGGGCAGAAACAGGGGATGTCACACTGGAGAAGGATTTGTTGCCGGCCGGCCAGTGGTTGACCAAATGAAAAACTTCTACTACTGGAGGTTGGTATGGTTGTGGTGACGACGTGGCCAGAGTTTCGGGGCGAACGGTGGCCGGTCGGAGGAGGATGACGGTGAAAGGCGGGAGTAGGGCAGAAACTGTACGGAAACAGGGGAACAGGTCTGTATTTCGATTCTGGCGTTCGGCGTGGCGGATGGGCGGATGCCGGCGGCTGAAGGTTCGACTATGGGAGGCGAAGAGACGTTCGAAGTTTCGTGGAGATCCGACGGTGGGATCGCCGGCGGCGAGCTCTCGAAATGACAGAAATCTGCAGGTTTGCTGGGTGTGCGATGTAGGTAGCGTAGCAGGAGAATTGGGGGGAAAAGGAGAGATTAGAGAAGAAAGGAAGAGGGAGGGGCTCAGCCCTAGAAGGAGGAGAAGAGAAAACTAGGTGACAAGAACCTCAGAGAAGGAAGAAGGAAACATCCGATTCATCGGAAGAAAAACCATTCCATTCATTCAAAAACAATCTGCCGTTTACAAGGTTGATGCGTGAAACATATAGGCAAAGGGTTGGAGACATTGCTGCAAGGGAACGTTGGGGTTTCCATATTTGTGTGGCAGTGAGATGGCGTTGAACCTTTTCTTCCTTCGATTGCTTGAGAGAGAGAGACGTTACACCTTCCCTTGTGAGGTGCCAAGGGGAGACGTTGGAGTTTCCTTGAATGTACTGTGGGCTGGCGCATGATGATATCCTAGAATCTGATTTGGAGTTGGCGCATCTTGCTTTGTTGCTGGCTGATCCAATGGAATAGTCTTGGGCTTCTTTATGGCGAATTATTGCTGATAAGTGGGCTTTGTGTTGGGCCTCTTATGAAGTGGTTAATTATTGAGCTACCTTTATTGATTGAGCTTGCTAGCTTATTCGCGACCCTCCAAGTCTTCATCTACGGTAGTCGTAAGCTCCACTGGTCCCTTCATGGCCGGTGGTCTTTGCCCCCATCATTTCTCCCCCGGTGAAAAAAATTCTTCCCCGAAGAATTGTTCTTGTGTAGGTGGAGAAGTTCTGGACGGGTGGGAGTCAGTTGCTCCTTAAGGGTCCGAAGCTTCCAAGTGTTGTTAGCATCACAGCATCCTGTCTTGTTGGTCCTTGTCCACGGTCCTAGCTGCATATCAAGGGTACCTGCATTGGATTCCCTTTCTCGGCCATACTCATTAGTAAAGTTGTCATAGAAAATCATAGGATTTAGCAAAGAACAAGGAATGACAAAATCAATATATTCAACTTCAATAAGTGCAGAGTACAAAGCATGTTTGAGTTCATCGTGTTTTGTTGGTTCCAAAGGTGGCTTAAGGGTATGGGTAGAAGGACCTAAGAGACAAGATTCAAGGATCATAGGGTCCTGAAAGAGATTTTCTAAGTCTAGGGGTTG